>JAVIWB010000226.1:0-14479 GCA_031893035.1 Dermolepida albohirtum | reverse complement strand
TTTGGATCTTTGATGATGAGGACACACCCGTAGTTGTCAGAAAATCCCGATCTGTAAAGAAGAAGATGATACCTGTATTTTTCAAATCGAGTGGAATTGTGGAACACGTCGTTTTGAACACACAGAAGACAGTTACAGCTAAGTGGTATACTGAACAGTGTCTGCCTAAAGTTATTGGATCTATAAAGAACCTGCGGCCAAAGACAAGAATGGACACCTGGTTCCTCATCACAATAATGCTCCAGCTCATCGCGCCAAAGCGCCCGCACCGAATATTTGACCACGACAGGATTGAAACTTCTCGAGCCCCCCCCCCCTTCCTCCCCGCCCCAAGTCCAGATCTTGCTTCCTGCGACTTTGCACTGTTCCCGCATGTGAAAATGAAGCTAAAAGGGAGGCGGTTTTCCAGTGATGAGGAACTTCTGCGGGCTTGGGACAACGAGTGTGCTTTACTCACCAGTATTGAGTGCAGATGAAATTACTTTGAAAAAATTAAATAAACAAAGCTGTATTGCAAAACTTTCCTAGTACCCTTTGTACTATCTGTTAAAAAAGTTAATGTATTATATTTTATAAAACATTATCAATAAGAAGAAGAAACATGAAAAAATATTATAAAAGATGTTCAAACAATTGTCAATTTCGTTATAAACATAATTGTGACCTGTATAGTGTTGATCTAATCGCACTGCGTAATTTGTGAGTGAAATGTCAAAGTGAAAAGTACAGTCGATCTTTTGCCTAGCTCCAAACATAAAATCCGAGGATGTTAAATTATGAGATCTAGGTGGCCATAAAAGATGCCTCAATTATACAACCACTAATTTGGAAACCTATTAATTAGATATTCGCTGATTAAGTTTAAATTGTGAAGTGGTGCATCATCTTCATGGAAGCAAATAATATTCTCGATGTGCAAAGAAAATTATGAAATTTTCAAAAACAGTAAAGTTAGATAAAGAATAAGTAGTATGATTTGTATTTTTATTATTTACAAATTTGAAGTTAAAATATATATTTAGCAACTTTTAAAAAGATTTAGATTCAACTTGTGTCTAAAAACGAGTTTTCGAAATTTTATAAATCAAAACATAGATTATAACGAAAACGATTCAAAGAATCTGTCTTTGAATGTAAGTTAAAATAAATATTATAAATATACATGCAATCACTTGTCATAATCATGGGCATCGTTAACCTACCTATGTTTACGATCCCATATATTTTATAACTACGCAGTAAATTAATTTTGAAATTTCAATAATTATAATACAACATAAAATAAATTATGATTTCTTATTTGTGTTTTAAATAAAAATAATAAATGAGGTTGTACCATAGAGTATGTCTTGAAGCTTTCTTTATATTTATCTAACCATTAAATTCTCCAACGATGGCATAATATTTATTTTTGAATATATTTTTCAAAAATTGTAATATATATATATGTATATACTGTTTTGATGTACTGTGAATGTACACTGTGTGTACATTCACGGAGTTTGTGTTCGTACGGGTATTTTTCGCCATAGTTTACCAGGTGCGACACTTTTTAATTATCTGCTGATGATGACAACTTAGATGTCGAAATACGTATACAGAATACTAAAATTAGTGATGAAGTGAATCAACCACAGGCTCCATCAAAATTACCATATATATATATATATATATAATGTGTTCGGGTCGGGATTGTTTCTCATCAAATGCAAAGAACATTTTCTTGTAATTAAACCAGAGAAGGAATAATCAATTATACTGTGTTTTTGAGGTTCTAAAATATTTCATGAAGCTTTATATTTTTCTAACCATTAAGTTATTCTCCTACGACTGTATAATAATATTCGTTTTTCAATATTTTTTCAAAAGTTTTAATATATACTAATCCGTGTAGAAATGGTTTAGGATTGAACTCCTCAAAAGCGAAGAACACGTTCATTCGAACTAGCTTATGTCTCTAAGAAAGTACATAGGTACCCACTTGCTCGACTTTTTAACTTTGTTAATTGTAAGTACTGTACTGTCGTTACTATTTAAATTGTCTGCAAGTTTTTTTCAAATTTAATTTGAATCTTCTCTCATAAAGTCCTTGAAACTTCATCGATCAAGATTTTAAGGCTACACGTTGGTTCAATTTCAAGTAGCGCATCAGCGCGTTGTAGACATCGTTCTCGGTATTCTGAGCATAAACTTTGTTTGAAGTTCTATGATTTATAGCCACCAAAACAAATTCATGAACGATTGTTAAAAGTGTATAAGGCCTCTTCACCTTCAATTAGAATAGTAGAAAGATGGATTTCTGCACTAATCATTTGGAATAATTCAGCTCATTTAGCCGCAGCTTTATCTCTGGATCACATTGAAAACATCACGTCTCATAGCGTTACAATAGAATACCTGAAGTTTTCATCCTTTTTTAAGTCTTCAATCAAGTCTGTACAATGTTGAATTCAGTTAGCTTGTGTGGTACAAACCTTGCAGAAATCTTTCTCAGTCCCAAATGCTGTGTTAAAATGCGATAAATTGAACCTTTAGAAATATTTAATTCCGTTCTAACATCTCGAAATGAGGGTTTCGGCTCATTTCTGATAAATTCACGCACAAGTTCGATGTTACTTTCCGTTACTACAAATTTTTTGCACCAGAATGTTCGTCATTTATATCCGTACGACTGTCTTTAAATCGTTTATGTCACTCGTACACACTCGTACGTGATAAACACGCATCACCATACACTTATTTAATCAAATTAAACGTTTCAGTAAACGATTTACCGAGTTTAAAACAGAACTTTTGTTTAAAATTCATTTTCCGACCAATGCTAAATACACATTTTTACTTTATCCGCAATTTCTTTGCTTTTAAAGATGCAAATGTCATGATATTTTGACATAACAATGGTGAAAGATCTACCTTACCGACGCATATATCTTTAATAGAAGGAGCCTCTAAGAATTACTATTTTAAAAAAAGTTCCGTTTTCTCTGCGGCAGACTGTGTATATCACTACATACGTAGGTTACTGTTCCTAGAAATATTATTTATAGCCCCAGCATCACATATGCGGTATTCACCGAGTGCCGAGCAACATGTATTTGTCATTTAGCGAATATCTAATAGGAATGAGTAACTGCAGATGTGTGTAGGTGGGTTGTTCGTGTTGAGGAGCTATTTACAAATATCGATGTGTGTCGGCGTCTATGAGTATGTATAAACTACCAGTCATATTTAAGTTTGCTCCAGATTCTTCACATCGCAAACACTTATAAAGTTACTCGTTAAATATGCGCACTCTACCATTTTTCTTTTTAAATAAGCTTAATAATACTCCGTAATAATTAATAATAGTATTTAAATTACTAACCAAATTTTGAAGCATCGAATTGAAGAAGTATTATATTTATCAAGTACTGATACTGTCTGTCGCACCAGTTTCAGTGCGAGAAAGAATGAGCTCTGAAGATGTCCCATACGAGTGGGTACGAAACGTCGGCAGTTATACCAGTGACGCGGTTCCAGCTCGGAAGCAGGTAAATATTTTCTATTTAATAACAAGACGCAAGACTTTCATTTCATGAAAATTCACCAATATCGAGATTTTTCACCAGGCACAACAAATTTAATCACCATTAACGAACACTGCTGCTCAAATAACTGTAATTTTAAATGGAAGAAAATGCTTTCCACATTGCTTTTTTGCTCGTGTATCATAGAAATTATGGAATATAAACTTAATATTTTCATCAATGGTACTTCAAAATTTGAATAGTAATTCGAATATATACGAGTTCTGCATAGTTTTCAACGCTGTTAGTACATTATTTATTCCAAGGTAGTATTTACAGTAGAATTCAGAATTCGTTGTGCTGAGTAAGTCTATTTGAAGAGGATGAACGCTAGGGTGCGTATATTTAACCAGTAAACTTATAAACGTTACTGATGTGAAAATCAGGAGCGAACTCAATTATGATTTTGGCAGTTTATACATATTCATAGACGCCGGCACACATCGATATTTATCAATAGTTCCTCAACAAGAATATATTTTACTACACATATTTCGTTACTTAACCACACTTGCTCACCTGCGTTAGATATTCGCTAAATCGAGCTATAAATATAAATTTTTGCAAAAGAGAGTTTTTATATATTGTCTATTTATATAACCAACATGCCTAAATAATATTAAATACGCGTGCAACAATAATATTTCTAGGAACAGTAACCTAGTTGTTGTGATATAGTTACATTTCTAAAGTCATTCGCAGAGTTGTGTACTACTCCTTTCCCTTCCCCTTTTCATAGACTATTCTGTTGATTTCTACAATATATATATATATATATATATATATATATTTCGAAAATATATTGTGTTAATAATCTTTCATTCCAGAGTATTATTGTGATAACTATGGTTTCGTTTACTACGCGAAAAATTTAATGTTGCATTGTTTCATGCATTCTTTGCCATAAACAGTATAAAAGCTGAACGAATATACTTAAGGCTGTATCTTGAAAAAAGTCAGCATAGTGCTCATACATACATAAATTTGGAAATTAATTTCAAAAGATATGGTTCGTTTTCCAAACCTACTAGAAATCCGAAGTTAGTAAATGCAGATTTAGAACAAGTGTTTTGCAATGTGTTACTGAAAATCCTTTAACATCTGCTAGAGAAGTTGAACATAACACTAGTGTTCCTACAGCATCCAGAATTTTAAAACATCACAAATACCACTCATAAAAATACTCCATTCTATAACGACTTTGAAATGACCAGGACAGAAGATTATGTGAATTTTGTCATTCGTACATTAACCAATATGAAAATAATGGTAGCTCTACTGCTACGATTTTATGGTGTGATGAAAGCATATTTAAAAATAATGACCCCTTTGACAGATATAATGTCCATTTTTGGAAAACTAATATCCTCAGGTTGTTAAGGAAAATCGCCATCAAGCGAGATTTGGTTTTAGCGTATTGTGGGGCATGTTAGGCATTAATCTTATTGGGTCTATATTTTTGAACAAAACATTAAATAGTGAAAGGTATTTTAATTTTTTAAAAACTGGTTTAAAATATAGACTTGAGGATTTACCATTGGTTGAGGATATTATTATCTGCTTCCAATAAATTGATGCACCATTTCACAATTTAAAATTAATCAGCGAATGTCTAAATAATTGGTTTCCAAATTCGTGGTTTGATAGTCAAGGATATATTTTATGGCCATCAAAATCTCATAATTTAACTCTCTCGGATTTTTTTGTTTGGAGCTACATAAAAAATCGGATGTACATGCAAAAATTTGATAACATTGAAGATTGTGAAACTGTTCTTACGGCATTTGATAACATTTCACATCACAAATTACGCAGTGCAATTAGGTCGACACAGTGCAGGTCATAATTATGTTTATAATGAAATAGTAACACCCCCCACCCTTAAATTAGTTTAGCTGAGCAGAATATATTTCATACTTGTTAGATACTTCTTAGCCCGAAGAAGCTACAGTGATGGTGAAACAATTGTTATTATTTTTTAAAATAAAAATTTTGTGAAAATCGCACAAGTGTGCTTTTGTATTTAATAATAAACTGTTTGTTTATTTGAATGTACAAAACACCAGGACATAAAATTTTGATGCGAATGCATGTAGTTAAGTTTATGTAAGTTTATACAGTAACTAATTTTAATATCTTATAGATATTTTCGTCCGCTATTTAATTTGCAAAAAGGATATATCCTACAAACTGTTTAATATATATTACATGAAGTATATTTTATTAACAAGACTAACATGATGTGAGTCTTGATAATGAAATATACAATATTTCAAAATTACATTCATTAAACAGTGGACCGCAAAAAATTTAATACTTTATTAAATATTTAATAAAAAAATTCGAAAACCCAAACCCTCAAATATTATACTTAAAAAATATGATAAACAAAATGATTTAATTTGATTATCACTTACTGATACTTCAAGGTCATTTATAAAATGAATATATAAATTATAACCATCAACAACAAAGCTACTATAATTTGTTGTCGTTTATTGCTTAATTAATATTAATACAATAGTATTTTATAAAAATATCACATATAATGTGTCCTAAACTAAGTAAAATATTAATATTTGTAAATCAGAAAAAGCTGTTAAACCTCTTTTATAAAGTTTTTTGAGTGTTCGAACTTTCGAAAATTATTAAAGGTAAAGCTTGTAAGGTATTGATACATATTATCCATTATTTGTAGAATACCTGATGTAGGAGCAATTGTAGTCACAGAATTATTTTTGACTGGAGTAGCATCAACTGAAGGCACTGGGAAGCTATTTTTTCTTATTTGTTCAGGAGCATATTTCTCAAGTATCACTTTAGCTTTCTTGTATGTTTCTGTTTCCATAACATTCTCTAAGATTTTCTTCTTCTCTTCATTTAATTTGCGTAACTTTGTTTGGTTTCTTGAAATTTTTCTTTTGTAATACCATGTTAAACCTTTCTTTGTGGATATAATTCTGTAATAAAATTATTTTAAATATTGAAGTTAATTAAATTGTTAAAAGTACATACATTATGGGGGCAAATATTAGTGGTATTATGTAAAATAATCTATCATAAAATGAAGCTGGAAAGAAATAAAAATAAAATAAGAAAGCTGTCACAGAATAAACAATTACAGATATTAATAGAAATCTTCCAACAATTTTCTTTTGTGTTTGTTCTGTATTTACTCTATACACTTCTATTGTTTTTATTTCTTTATCTAGCTTTTCTAATATTTCTTCTGTACTTTTCTTTTTCTGAAAAAAACATTGCAAAAAATTACTACCTTTCAAATAATGAATATTAATTTCTTACCCTAAATTTTGTTATAATTATTCCCATCTTTATATCGTGTAAATATTTTAAATTAAACACCAATTAAAACATTTCTTTTATCAATATTTTGTTTAAAATCACTCATCTAACCTGGAAACAATTTAGCAGGTAATGGAATTTCAGAGAGTATTAATGCGATTGAAAATATATGTGTGTATAATAAAATCAAAATGAATAACTTACTGACTCACGGTTTCTAAATAATGCCGTTCTTGAATAAATTTTCATTCCATTATGATATTACAAATTAACCAAAAAATTTCGAATGAGCTGTCAAGTTTATGGAATTTTGCGGTAATATAGCAATCTGTTTCACTTGCGCGGGTTAATCAAAATAAGGAATTGAACGGTTAATTTATACAAATGCATTAATTTGTTCTGTTAATTCGGTTAGTAGCAAGACAGTGTAATCAACTGTTTAATATTAACTGAAGCAACAGCAACTTTCTTGTAAGACTAATCCTTGTGAATGTTCGTAACGGAACTTAATATGCAATATAAGATTCTCTGAACTTTCACATAGGGCTAGCATTCGTGAAAAACTTAGAGGAACTCTCTATAAATACATTTTAATACAGATGCATTGCAGTCTTGAATAACTCTTCCAACTACAACGTGTATTTAATCAGTGGTACTTATCAGATATAAACTACAACATAAGTTACTTAAATTTTATTACTTTTTTATTAATAGCAATGTATCTGGTGTTCATTTGAAGATTTCTTTTATATTTAAATTAATAGTTATAATTATTCGAAGTATATATTGTAATAAGCAAAATTTTGTCTTGTAAGTTAATGGCATCTACATAAATCTACTTTTTGTAAATATAAAAGGGGGGTTACACAAATTACATGAAGTAGTCTTATTTTAATTTGTAATAATTTAGTTAATAATTAAGTATTCAGCAAATTATTTGTTAGGGAATGAAATAACTAGTTACTGTACTTATATAAGGTCTAGTAAAAAGAAATCCATTATTTTTGCATTAAATTGAAGGTTTTATTTAGCATAGTTAGAATGATCCGACTTAGGTCAAATATGCACCGTTTTGTTCGATAACTTGTTGCCATTTTGAAGGTAATTTCATAATGCCTCTCTCATAGAAACCCTCGTCCCTATTGGCAAAAAACTGGGACAGTCGATTTTCACAAGCTTCTCTTGAGGCGAATTTTTCACAAGCAAAATCATTCGCCATAGACAGGAACAGGTAGTAATCACTTGGTGCTAGGTCCGGACTATAAGGTGGATGCATAAGAAGTGATCCACTTTTCATCACCAGTAACCATCCGCTTCAGAAACGGATCGATTTTGTTGCGATTCAGCAGCGATTCGCAGATGGAAATTCGGTCCATGAGGTTCTTTTGCGTTAACTCGTGTGGCACCCATACATCAAACTTCTTTCTGTATCCAACCTTATTTAAACGGTTCCAAACGGTTTTTTTGTGCAATGTTTAGCTCCTGGGCAATCGAAACAGTGCTTACATGACGGTCGGACTCGAGGATTTCCATTATTTTATCGATATTTTCGACAATTGGCCTTCCAGAGCGTGGTGCATCTTTGACATCAAGAATACCGGAACGGAATCGACGAAACCAAAATTGCGCATGATTGACTGTTACAGTATCAGGATCATAAACACTATTCACATTTTTAGCCGCCTGGCTTGCGTTTTCGCCTTTATCGAAGAAAAACTGTAAAATATGGCGTATTTTAACTTTGCTGGTGTCCATCTTTGACGCGCGCTCAAACAATATTAAGTCAAGTAATCACAAAACTGTCTGAGAAGTTCGTTTAGTACGAAATCTTATCTTTCGAACGCCATCTAGCGGAACGCGATCGCACTTATATAACGCGAAGATACAGATTACTAAAGCCATCTATTGGAAAAATAATGGATTTCTTTTTACTAGACCTTATATATATATATAGTTTCGATGTCTTCACTTCATCAGTGTCTTGTGCAGGCCTTATTCCTTTTAATCGAATGTATATTTATATGAAATAAGCAAAATTTAAAACACATAAGAATTTAAATATCACTATATAATTATTTTCAAATGCTTTACTCGCAATTTATTAATTCCTTTAAATTTTTATACATACATACACCTGGGGCGTAGGGATCACACGTATTCCCACTGAACAATTTTTAAATTTTGCAGATGTTTTGCTGAGTGGGTTGTATTCGATACATATTTCATTAAATAGGATAAAATGTTATGTAACTAAACTAACCGTACATAAGCGTTGTTTTTATGATATGATATTATAACTGTAATAGTAGAGGAAAAAGAATGATCGATAAGATCTTCATTTCAACATGCTTCATTATAGGAAGCACAGCTATGCACAATATCTTTATCCACTGCAGAGTGAGGTCAAAATACTAAATTACTGGTCATAAATCAATTCTCGGAATCGCATATTTACATTTTCTACTAAGTGATAAAGGCTAACCTGAAACCGTATAAAAACCTACTATAATGGTAGAAATTTAACGCAGGCTTCATTTAAAAGTTTACAGTTAGCTACAACATATGCAAAACCAGTATTGTGTATCGTCACTTTAACTTTTTCGTTTTAACTTAGATTGAGATGTTATAGTGATTTCTGTTATGGACTCTGTTCCTGGAGGTAAGTACTTATATATTTATCGAAAACATTTAAAAAAGAAACCGTTTTATCACAAATTATAAATATAGGTTATTAATAGAACGGAATTTCTAAAATACCTTTATTGATTTTTATTTCACACCATTCTGTATAGCTTGTATATATTAGCTCTACAATAAACAACTGCCCGTATTTGTAACTAATAATATATTTCATATTTAATTTATAAGGCTAATGTAACCGTTAGTTGCTTGTTGTTTCAGGATCAGATCAAGATCACATATTTTATAAGATGCTAGAATGTAAAAGGAAAAGCAGAGCAGGTAAATATAAGGATTTGAAACAATAGCTTTTTGAAACACTGACCTGCTCGGACGTAAAAAAAAGAACTTATCTCTATTTAATCACATTCTAAGCTTCAATTTACCATGAGATAGCAAAAATCAAAACGAGGGATGGCTAGAATGAAAGTTAGCAACGAAAATTAGTTGCAGAAATCTATTGCGTTTACGAAATTTTAGTATTTAAGATATGAAATCTTCTGTATTTAAGATATGATAAATACGTCGCCAAAAAGGCTATCAAGTTATCAAAAAGCTGTTAGTGAACATAATGATGAAAAACTTACATCTGAGCAAGTACTATTACTTTTTGTGGAAGCAAAATTGATATGATAGCAATATAATTTAATTAGGGAGCCCGTAAAAAAGAATAGATATCCGTCTTATAAGGTTGTTCAATGCGCCAAGAAAGAATGTTATCCAGACAATATCACGGTGTCCGAAGATTCTGCTTAACTACTGTTAACAGTAACTGCTCGACTGTTTTTGTCGGCCCATACATTTACAACAGAAGCACGAAACCATAGAAATTACTTTAACAGAAACTGATTATATTGAACAGCAAATACAACATTTCCGAGATACGACTTGCTCATTGAACGGCAATATAGTAAACGTAACGCATACATTACTATTTACTATGACTGATGGAAGGGTTTGCAATGCGGTCACGGAAACGAGTTCTACTATGAAGAGAATAAATGTTAGACCCGTTTACAATAATGCATTTAAATTTGGCTTATCCGCGTTACATGCATAGATACGATTTTTCGAGTGTTTGTTGCACGTGGCGTATAAACTATCAACCAAATAATGGATGGCTCAAGGTGATGAATGAGAAAAATTATATCACAAAATAAAAAAAAATTCAAAAAACTTTCAAAGATAGAATGGGATCGATAGTAGATAAACCTAAACCAGGGTACGGAAATACCAATTATGGCAATACAGATCTCGGATTCTTCCAGAATCCACCTCTGTCGTCAGAAATTATCGGTGTAGACGATAGGTTAATAAGAAAATTTTAAGTTATATTAGAGACTTAACCTTGTGATTATGAAATAATTTCAAATAAATTTAGGGAATATTGCCACGAAATAACCCGGTTATATGTAAGTGCTTACCACTGGTATAAAATGCCTACGACATTGCATAAAATTTTAAGACAACCGAAAATTATAGCATCTACTCTACTACCTATTGGCCAATTAATCGAGGAAGCACAAGAAGCTCGCGACAAAGGTATTAGAAGATACATAGAGGTGTTCTAGAGAAAAATTTCACATGAAAAAACAATGTGGGAATTATTTCATTTGTTGTTGATTTTCTCGGATCCCTTTATTTCTTTCTTCCGTAAATTGTCGCTTGACAAAAGTTTTAAAGCCAGAGATGATAAAAACTCGCGGATGATGAATTTGATTACCACTAATGTTATTTTATTATGTTATATGCCTGTCATTACTTGTCCATATATATGTATTATAATGATATAATGTACAATAAATCTTTTTTTTTATAAACAAATGCCTTCAACATAAAAGCTTCTTCGTAATATATTACATTTATTGCCACGTTTCAAAATTAATCTTTTTTTACTAATATATTCTTATCAGATTTAGTGATTGCGGGTAAATTACGTTATAAAACTTTAAATAGTACGTGGAAAGAATTATGGTCACGAATTCATGAGTTTGGCCCCACTGTGCACTGTAGCAAATGCATCTTTTGTTACTCTCATACCTATATATCTTTAATTTAATGGTGTATAGTATTAGAAAGGACATATAATATTTATTTAACAGCATTAACATGCGCGACTTGGTGGAGTATACAGTTTGAAGGTCCACGAAATTTTTTTCTGGTATATTAAAATACTACGATTATATTACTAATAAGGACAATATTTATGGAATATTGTCATTAAAATAAAGCTAAAAAGAAATAATTAACAGAAGTATAATGACCATATATTTACTAAATGAACTCGTTTTATGGCATTCGAAAAAACATTCTATGAAAGCATTTACATATCTTTCAAGTAAAAACTCGTCCCTGGACTTTTTATAACAGGTAATGCAGCGACTTTCTTTTTACGTTAACTTCTAAAAGTGGTTTTGGTTATAAGTACTCTTTGAATTATTTGCTTTACTTGTAATAAATGTTGAGTTATTTATTCTTTAGATATTGTAATTCAAATCGTCCTAGGTCCTTAAAAATTATATACGGCTTTTCCAGTTAGTAGTTCGATATCTAGTATTTTGTACAGCTTTGCATCTTTTCTTAATCATTGTATAGTTTTTACTGATCTGACAGATCTATAATTTCTTTTGGTTTATTGTAGTAAACTGCGGTCTTTACGTTATAAGAATTATCTTTTCTATTACTCCTTAGAATCCTTACTAAATGAACGTTCTTTAAAAAAAAATCATGTGCCAATTTGAAGCTTATATAATAGTTATCTGTAAAAGGATCCTTGTCGTCATTTAGACAGTTTTCGATGAGGGAGAGTCTCCACAATCAACTTATAGACCATATGTATATTCATGCTGAAGGCGTAGTGTAAATTTTATTCCAAATCTATGCAGTTTATTTGCAACAAAATGACAAACATTTAATCTGTTACATAAAGGTATGTGTGTTTGGACAATACTTACCTCTTCCGTCTTTTATGTATGGGAATAAAAAGAAATCACAATGTACCAGGCGGGACTATAAGGCGGACGAGTCATAAGATTCGTCCCCTTAGTCGTTTCTCGTACACATTTCGGAACACAATTGGCGAACAAATAGTTGTATACCATTCAGCTTTGACTGTGCGATGATCCTCTAGTGGAATAGTAGCAAGATGACCGGTGAGTCTGACCAAAGAAGTAACCATTTTCTTGTCTTTGAGCGAAACACGTTGACGCTGGAACTCGTACCACCGCTCAACAGCCGTCAAGGACGGTGTTTCATCGCAAACAATCGCTTGATTTTGTCGAGTGAGACAGTCTTTAAAATCGTAGAAATTCATGGCTCAATCAATTTCTTCTAATTTTCATAAAATTCATTTTATTTAAAAATTTACTAAAAGAGACAGTAATATGTTTGCAGTCTGTAAATTCGGACTAAACAGTCTCAGAGAATACAATGAAAATATTTCCAACGGCGTCATCCTACGGGAAGTAGTCGAACCTCAAAAGTTTTAAAGCAGCCTATGTATATGATATCCAAGTTAATAGCTAAGTTTTTGCCAATAAATTGATATTTTTTTAGTTTGTTAACTTTAATTAGTTTCCACATTATTTTGTTTGTAGTTTCCTTTTTATCTTCTAAACGATTTTCCGCCAAAATATTTGAAATTAGATCTTTTATTAAATTTTTGAGGAATGTCCTGATTTAAATCGCTACTATTAGAAGAATCATTTGTGTGCAGAGAATTTACAGATATCGAAACTTGAGGTACTGACACATCAAAAAATTTATTCTGGATACTTTACAAAACTACCAAATACATAAATAAAAGTAATTAAAAAATCTAGCATCTCTTTTTTACCTTTACCAAACAAGAGTACTGTATCAGAGTACAGATTTTCGGCGAATATATTTTACCTGATAGATAACTCAAATTTCTCTTCACGAGTCGACTATGTATGTACAAGGTATGGCAATTAAATAACGAGACTGCACCTCTTCCATCGCGCAGCCGCATTGGACGAGGCTGTATTTGGAATGTGATCGGCCTTAATACTTCCCAAGTAACAACCCGTAGTTTTGTCTCTCTGTCTGCTTTAGTTTACTTTCGAGCTTTAATTATAGAGGACACTATTACTTAACAGTGCCATGATAATGGTTGACATAAAAATCGAGCAGCGAATTAACCTGAAGTTCCTTGAATTAAAAAAATCGCCAACAGAATGTTTATAAATGTTAAAGGAGGTGTTTGGTGATAATATTATGTCATGCGCGCCAGCTTTTGAATGGCAAAAACGATTTTCTGAAGGACGGAAAGAGGTCGTAAGTGATGAACGTCTTGGTCGACCCGTGATTGCAAAATTTGAAGGAACTTTCAGAAAAGTAATGAAATTGTGCGGAAAGACCGACGTCTGAGCATACGGATGATTGCCGATATGCTTTGACAAAGAAACAGTAAGACACATTTTGCACGATGAATTAAACATGATATAAGTTTGTGCAACGCTCACAATGCCCTATCTGTGAAGCAGTTTTTAGCAGACAAACGAATTGCTGTGCTTGATCATTCTTCGTATTTGCCAGATTTCGCAACATGTGATTTCTGCCTGTTCCCTAAAGTGAAAAGTGCATTAAAGGGAACATGTAACAGCAAAAAACAGCAGAGTTGTTGAAGACGCTGACAACTGAGGAAGTACAGCACTCTTTTGAATAATGGAAGACACGTATACAGCGGCGTATAGATAGGGAAGAAGAATACGTTGAATGGGATAAAAGTTAAATATAAGTTTATTTGCAGTAAATAACAGTCCTCACACCATTCTCGTTATTTAATTGCCACAACTCGTATATGCGACCTTTCGACTTGTCCGGATAATTCTCCTATTTCATTTTATTTGAACTATTACTTTCCATATAAGTGAATAAGGCCTGGGGTCTCAGCTTATAACGAAATGAAA
>JAVIWB010000225.1:0-145335 GCA_031893035.1 Dermolepida albohirtum | reverse complement strand
GAATGATAGCAATAATCAACCAATTTATAACAGTTCTCCTAAAAAGGAAGTTAATAGAATAGTAAATGCAAAGAATATTAACAATATATCGGTTTCAGATGTTCAAGATACAACTGAAACAGATTCAAATAATTCAAGTTTAAAAAAAGAAGAATCAATTAGGGCTAGAAAAAGGAGACGCCATATGGAACTCTTGCAAGAAAAGAAATTATGTGCAGAAATAAATTTGCAACAGAAATGTTTAAATTACTTATCAAACTGGAAGCATAACAAGTCTGAATGGAAGTTCGAGAAATTAAAGCAAGTATGGTTACAACAAAATATATTTGATGACACGAAGATTCCAGATAAATTGTGGAACACACTTTTAGAATATTTCAATAGTGCTAAAGGGATGGTAAAATCAAATATTTTAAAAGAAGCAGTTAAAATAGTGGATAGTGCACAGGATATAGCAGATGAAAGTCCAGAAGAAACTAATGTGAAATACATTCGTGCACGAGATATTGTTCAAAATTTACAAGAATAATTATTACTTAAACTTATTAAATTACAAAAACAATAGTTTCTATAATTTATGTAAATAAATGTATTTAATTTATTTTGAAATTTATTACATGCACACCATAATAATAATGAAATATATGGTTTTTGCTGTAGGACCATTTTTTTTGTTTGAAATTATATTACTTTGAATATTAGCATCATTTTTTTTTTGAAGTTACAGCCTTAGAATAATCTAATTCGAATTAAATAAACGTTTAGGACTTTGTCATTAATTGGATGAATATAGATTTGACTTTTATAGGTGGAAAGGTCGGATTTTTATTCCCGATTATATCACCGGAACGTGTAATAAATAATCTTTTAGTGTTTTATAGTGTATATATACACAACGCATTGAGAATTTATAGTTTAGTGTTACAATGCCACAATGAACGTAATTAGTAAGTCTATAAATTGTAACTCTTGAGCAGGTTTTTATTTTTTACAATTGTATTTAATATTAGTATTTTATTTGAAATACTACCAAGCGGTGAAGGTCGCGACTCTGATGTGAAAGCGAAACGGCGTTTTTATTAATAAGCAATAATGCAATCATTGTCTATTTTATAATAATTCATTAACGTCTATACTAAAATTACTGGCCCTTACAAACTTCCTCATACTCATATACAGCAAAAATCTATAGTACTTACGTCTAGTTAAAAGAGAAAAGTCATTGGAAGCGCGTATTTAACCAGTAAACTTGGAAGCGTTACCAAAAAAAAAGTGGAGCAAGTTCAAATAGCAATTGAATATTTTTCGAAAATAATTCTTCAAAACGAACACCTATTCGTCTTAGATATTTGTGAAATAAATAAATATTTTCGAGAGAGGGTTTATATTTATTATAATACTTTGTTTAAATAAGATCGAATACATGTGCAACAATAGTATTTTCAAGAACAATTGTAATGTATATCTTGTACATTTTAAAGAATGAAGCTACTGATCGTGTTCGCTAGACAGAGTAGAAGTAAGAATACGAAGCAAAATATGTTGCGGTCATAGTGTTTCGTCGTGTCACTCAGTTGCAACGAATAAAAAAATTGCACATTTTTTGAATATTTTGCGTTTTGTCACGGAAAAGAACACTGATTTATATATTAGCGGCGTGCTGGGTATATATTCACTATTCGTTTTAATTTTTGATTTATACTGCATAAATAATCAATGTTATAAACGTATTTATCAGTTTTGCGAATTTATTAAAAGCTTACTATTATTAACATTACCTGTACTTGCGCAATACAGTAAGTAAAGTAAAAGAAGGTAAGATAAAAAACATTGTGAAACACTTACCTCTTTAGGCAGCGTGTTCAGTAATCGTTATCAAATAGATGATATCGGACAAAAAGGCTGTTGCATCAAATAAGGTTCCGGCAACACCGATCTGCTACGTTGATAAAATCAGAATTAGTGTCTATCGCTCTCTGTGTTTTGTCCATCGTATTGGAAATTCTCGCGGCTTTTTGAGAAGTTTCGATTTGTCTTGAACAGTCTGGAATGCTTGTCGCAACCGCAATGTTTGCGTATACAGAATCATGGATAGATTTTTAAGTGGGCGTAGACGAGAATTAGACAGTGAAACATCACTACACAGATGAGCATTGTTCCATAGGTAAAATCAAGAAAACATTCTCAAAAATATTAGAATTTTGAGTTTATCAACACTGAAGTAAATGAAGACGAGAGATTCCTGTGTGTCATTTGCTCAAAAATTTTTGCAGCATGCAGCATGAAACCTAATAAACTTAAACGAAATTTGGAAACGCCTCATAGTGAAAGCGTTAGCAAACCCCGAAAATTTTTCAAATTAAAGTTATATGAAAAGCAAAATTCCTTTTTCAAAAAGTTTTATCTGTGAATGAAAAAGCTTTACTTGCATCTTATAAAGTTTCATATAAAATAGCCAAATGTATAAAACCTTGTACCATTGGTGAAGAATTAATTCTGCCAACTGCGACTGAGATTGTAGAAAATATGTTTGGAGTTAACTGCAGTTCATACCTGTAGAGCACCAGCTTTTGAGGAAGTTGCGTAACAAATTGCTTTCAATTCAGCTTGATGAGGCAACAGAAAAAATAAAAATGCTCATTTAATAGACTATGTTCGATTTTGTGATGGCATGTCAGCAGTAGAACTACTTTTTTGCAGATTAATAGAACTCCGAACAACATCACTTGCATTATTTAATACACTCAATGATACTGAACATAGATTGGAAAAATTGTGTTGGAATATGTACAGATAGTGCACGTACAATGTCTGGAAGACTCCAAAGTTTGCAAGTACTTGAGAAACAAAAATCTCCACAGTACATATGTCTGGTCACATCGTATGATTCACAGAGAAGTTTTGTGAATCCTGGTCTGAATATTGTGTTTACGACAGTTGTAACTGCAGTAAATTATATCAAAATGAGACCCATTAAATCAAGAATCCTTGCTGCACTTTGTAAAGGCATGGGTGCATAACTATCGGCATTACTGTTTTGTAGCGAGGCAAGGTGATTATCACGTGGGAAAGTTTGGCAACATGTTTATAAATTAAGAGACGAAGTCGTCATTTGTCTAGAAGAAGAAAACATACCGGAAAAGAAGTTCCGGGATGATTTATTTGTGATGAAATTGAGCTACTTGATCGACATATTCTAGAACTTAAATAGCTTGAATCTTCAACTTCTAAGAGCAAACACACATATCTTGGACACGCGTGATAAAGTTAATGATTTTTGTAGAAAACTGGAATTATGGATCAAAAATGTAAAACAAGATATGTTTGCAAAAATGGATGAATTTGTTAAAACTTACGAGGCCTGAGAGCAATATATTAAAGTTGTTTTTGCAACCATTGAAAATCATTTGGCCATGCTGGCAAAGAATTTTAAAAAGTAGTTTTGCTGACGACAACTTTATAGCAGGTTACGGGTGGATTATGGACCCATTTCAAAATATTCCCGGAGATCTCACAACTACGTAGACCTCGTGGCAAGTGGCGGAATCAAAAGAAAATTTAGTAATAAATCATTGTTTAAATTTTGGACGAGGTTAGATGTATACTATTACTATTTTCAACATCTTACCTTTGTGAAGCCGGATTTTCTACAGCGAAAGGACAAAATATAGATCTTGGCTAAATATAGAAAAAGAACTCAAATATTAAACCTTCTTTCTTTCTGCAAGACAGGTCCAAAGGAGTCACTGATAATTGTAAAACTTGTTTGTGATTTATGTCAGTTCGTACTTTATTGCTTTTCTATCAGTAAATGAAACATTTTCAAAAAGAAATTAATGCTTTTTAGCAGTAAATTTATTTTTTCGATATGTTCACGGCTCCCATTTAATGTTATCGCATCTCACAAGTTGAGAATCAACAGACTAAGGACATCATTCTTCTCACCAACATTGCTCATCCACATGTTACTCGTTTAACACAAGGAACGTTCGAACAGTTGCGACGGGAAGTGCTATTTCAGTCATCATATTAGAGTTATCACTCTGCGGCTACAGTCTTTCTGAATCTCTTAAGTGGGTCCCGAGACAAGAATTTCAAGTTCGATGAAGGCAGTGCAAATATGGCTGCACAAGCAAGCAATACATTTTTCAAGGGATATTCATAAGTTGCCCGAGCGTTGGATCAAATAAAGTTTGTTGCATTATTTGTCTTTGTTATTGCTATACAAGAAAGTTAAGATCAAATCTATACTTTCCACGTAGTAAATGTAGTTACAAATTTGTTAAGTATAGTAATATAAGAATGAGTTATATTTTAATATTAATTAAATCAGAAACAAAAATACTTATTAATTAAATTTATTTATATCTAATGAATATGTACACAATAAAAATAAAAATATCTGCTTAGCAGTAATTTTATTAATTATGCTCTATGAATTCATTTCACGTTGCTGTCCAGTATCTTTTTATCAGAACAGTTATTTAGTATATATAATATACAATTTTGAAAATATAATCACTGACAACTATTATTTACCTTAATTACTTCTTTACGTAAACGTAAAAACGTGAAGAATAAGAGAAAAAAATATGGGAACCGAGGGGGACAGGACGTTGGAAAAGGGAACTTCCGGGCGAAAATTCAACACTACTTAAATAAATATAATTTGTACATTTATATAATTAACAATAA
Source organism: Dermolepida albohirtum (assembly GCA_031893035.1). Classification (NCBI taxonomy): domain Eukaryota; kingdom Metazoa; phylum Arthropoda; class Insecta; order Coleoptera; family Scarabaeidae; genus Dermolepida; species Dermolepida albohirtum. The sequence goes on along the minus strand of JAVIWB010000225.1, from coordinate 140,640 downwards.
AAGAAAAAAAATTAAATTATATCACATAAGTGAATAGTATAAATAAAAACCAGGAGATGTAGTCCACTTAAAAACACTACTATGTTCGATATCGAATCTATTAGATATATTCTTTAAAGATGATGAAAGTGATACTGTACTACTTTGGCACATCAAAATGCTAACGAAATGATCTGCTTTGTATTTTGAATATACGATGTATGAAGAAGCGTATACATAAGGGGCAAAAACCGTCCATGTAATAGACTAGATATCGCTAACATAATAATACATACAGGTATTACATAAGGCGATCTATATCACATTTTTAAAAAGATAAATTACTTTTTTGTTTGGAATAAATCAATTTGGAATGACACTTTTTTATTTTTTACAATTAAAGGGCAAATCATTTTAAAGTTTGGCTGTTTTAGTAGTGTTAATGATTTTTTTTATTATCTCCTACTACGAAACTTTTTTTTATTATAATTATGTATATTTAAAGTTTTCTTCGGAATCATAGCCTGTATCGTATATGAACGATAAAATTGAAATTTCATCTACGTTTGTCCTGAGGAATTATGTAGCTGACTATTGATAGATGTGGAACTGAATATGTTTTTTGTATTGTGAAAACATATGGTACTTGCATATTACACGGGATAATAACGCTGTTCCGTATAAATGTGCGTAATTGTCTAAGAAAACTTTTTTCATATGATAATTTGAATAAGTGTGCTTCAATTGAGCATTGACCTTAAGAAATTATTGTCCTATTATTGAAAACACAAAGTATCTTATAAAAAACGAAACATGAAAAATTAACAAGGTCGTCTACTAGCTGATCTGTGAACGCGATTTATAACTTTCCCATACTTGTGTATTCAGATTTATTTCGTGCTTTGCCATATATGTGAAAATATTTTGCATCTGTAGAACAAATTTCGTTCATTTATATTAACAACTTACTTAACATATTGAATGAATTTTGTTCACTTTTTTTTCGAGTGAGTAACTATTTCCCTTGTTTATTTGATTTTGAATAATATGTAACGAAAAAAATTAGAAAACCTATATACTTAGGTAGGACGAAGGTAAAAAACTACCAAAGATGTGACATATTGCGGAGACTATTGTGGTTGACCTTTCTTTTGTTTAGACGCTTTAATATGACACATATAATCACACTATTGTAGTTAGTAAGACAAAATTGAAAAATATATAAGCTTTGAAATTTAGTCAGTTAGTGTTTCTAGTAATACTGGTTTCGCCGGTCACCGGTGCTCTTCAGTGCGTTACAAATTTAGTGCCGGGGAAAGCCATGGTATTCAACGTGTTAACAATCTTTAACTTGTTATGATTGATTGTGTTTCAGAAAAAACAAAGATAATTTAGTGGATTTTAAGTTTTACGATTGAGAGAGAGGAAGTCATATACACATGCGTATGACAATGAAGCTAAGTTTCGATTTACCATGAATTAGTAATAAAAAATATGGTGGAGCATCAGTTAGTATTCCATCCTCTTAGCACAAAGATGGGCCGTATTGTACAAAGTTGTTCATATGTCTTACTCTACAAGTCTTTTCCACAGTTTAGACACTTTCCATTTTGGATTAATACGAGCAAATAACTAAATTGAAACTATTTTGACTACTAAATTCTTTAGGTTTGTTTCTGCAGTTAACACTTCTCTGGTATATTTGTGTTGAAGTGTTTTCGTTTCCTTGTTTAGCGACTGCGCATAATTCATAGGCTTGTAAGGTAATAAGATGCAATTAAAGAAACATATTTTCGTAAGTTAAATACATTTTTAGTTCATTTTGATGAATATACGAAACCACACTTTTACCAGTTGTAAGTTTACTTTTATCTAATACATTTTTTACTTTCAAATTTCATTATCATCCTATGTATAAAGTAAGGGGTAATTTTAGTCCCACTAAGTTATGTCGGTATTAAAAAATTTCATAGTATATTACACAGGCGTATCCGGGGAAGCCCCAATAATGTAGCTATCTCAAACAGACATTTTACCTTAATTTAAAATAGAGTAATTCATTTTAGACAGATACTGAAAGTTTTAAAAGTATTTTAAATACAGGATAAAAAGATATGAGTTAACTGTGTAAAAGCTGGCGATGCGTGTAACGACGGATTAATTGTGTTAGAAGGAAAAGAAAAAGTTATGGATGCAAGAAAAAAAGATATAAAACATAACCTACATAATTTAAGACGTACGTGTCGTGTATTTTACATATGTCTATTGGTTTTCATATTTCCAATATTATATTGAACTTTTTTTATAAGTTAAAGCTAACCTCTCAATTTATTCATAATCCGATGTTAATAATAAACATAACCAATAAAGTGACAAACAGATTGCAATGGTACGCGTAATTTTTTTGTATAGAATAGTTTTATTTTTTATTTTAATTTTATTCAAATAAAGATGTTACTTAATTGGTATTTCCAGATGTAAATGTATTATGATAATTCTCGGAAGGGAGGTGTTGATACTTTAAAGTATTTATATTAATTTAATTTAAGTTTATTTTCTCTTAAGGAATTATTAATGTAATTCTCAGAATGCATTGAATTATACAGGAGATATACATGCATTGCATTGTCGGCATGTCTTTATACTTCTGTTTAATTTTAAGAAAGAGTAATAAATTTTATTCCTTTAAATACAGCTTATATATCTTTTAGGGACATTCATTATGCCTATTAAGAATTAAATATATGTATATATTTGTATTTTTCTGAATGTAATCCCGGAAAGGTTTTATTTATATACTTATGATCGTTGTATATCCTATTTTATATATTGTGGGTTAATTTGAAAAGAATGTTCAATTTATATAATCTTGTACTTTTATTTTTAGTTATCAGATCTATTATATATTCTCCTTAATGTATTCCAAGAAAGGTTTCAATTTTATAGTTTAGTTATTGAATGTATCATGTATATTACCAAAGTTAAGATATGCATTTAGAAGTAATAACACAGGTGGTCAGAAGAGGATAGTTTCTTTGTGTTTACAGTGTGTCACAAAAAGTGGTAATTATATAAATAGCCCGAGAATTTTAACAAGAAGTAAGTACGGCTTCAAAACTCACAAGGGAAGTGAGTCTCCAGAGCTCAAGAAGATAAGAGGCGGATGGAAAGAGACTCCCGAAGTAGAGTGTTGGTTAATAATTTGTAAAAAAGTGTTAGTGCGAGTATTGTGATTATTTTATATATACATATACATGTATAAGCATCATATAAATTTATTCAACAGCGAATAATTAGGACTGCGAATAACCAACGCAAGCGGAGACACCTGTATTTGAATAGATAAGTGCATATACTTATAAACGGATAGTGTATATATATATATATATATATATATGTATATATATATATATATATATGTATATATATATATATATATATATATATATGTGTGTGTGTGTGTGTGTGTGTGTGTGTGTATAAGGTAAAGAATTGTATATGTAATGTTAACTTAAATTTGTTGTTTTCTTTCTTGTCAGTTACAAGATCTTCTAAAGCGATTCTGATTCTTGTTGAAAGCAAAAATATTTTATCTTTCTGCTATTTAAATAAGAGGGGTGTTTATATGTGTGCATCCCCTTCGTAATCTGAATCGCCCTGAGAATTATTACTTATAAAGGAAGTAGCATCTTTATATAATTGTAAAGTCTATGTTTAATCCACTTGCTATCCGGTATGCTGAGTTAAAATTCAATAAATTGTTGCATCGCCACAGATCTTTATATTTTTATGTTTATTATTTCTATTATTACTATTATTTAAGACGCCCAACAAAATATAAATATATATATAGAGCGAGAGAGAGAGAGAGAGAGAAAGGATCAGTAACAAGGTTCACCAAATGTATACCGTTGTCAAATTAAAATTGGTATTGTCAACTTCAGACAGTTTCCATGCAACACATGATGTAGTATCTTAAGAAATATTTGAATGTAATAACCTAATGTCTAATGAAGGATTAGGTTTAAGAAGTCTCGTTATAATTAATTGAGAATTATTTCTTAATCTGGCAACACTTCTGCAATTTTATCTTGATATGCCTGATTTTAAGGCCTGTATTATAAGATGTAAGATTTAGCAACAAGTTTGCATGTAATTTTTTAGAAAACTTGATTTTAAAATTAACACAGTGTCATGCAGAAAATGCACACAAAACCTTGTGTGAAATTTAACGGTTAAGTAATTATATTTCATTTTGTTCTGAATCTTGTCCTAAACGGGCGCAAAATGATAAAATTGGTTTTGGTTGCATTTGCGTATAAAACTCAAACAAACTAACCTGAAAATAAGTTGATTATGTTGTAACATTTACGTTTTTACTGCCAATAATTGATTAATATAGAAAGTATATATATGCAGGTTTACATGCGGCAAACGTAGCAGCCACATATAAAACGTATTCAAAAAGTGTATGTTTTCTCTACTTTTTCTCTACTATGTTTTCATAAAAATCATTATTTATTTGATATAAATCAAGTCTAAGTTAAATTATTTTTCTTTAATATTTTTCAATAAAATGGACATGGACAAAATAAGAGCCAACACAATGAAAGTGGAAATTGTTATTCTATGAATGATTGTAGAGAAAAATTTCGACAAATATTCCTAAATTTCATCGTTAGTAATATCAGCTTTTGAAGATGAAACGAAAATATTGTCAAACTATCAAGAATTATAGTCCGCGAGAGTTTGACTATTTCTATACAAGGGATATCTCAACAATTACATTTAATCATAGGATCGACACATACTGTTCTTAAAAAGGACCTTCAAATGCTATTTTAGAAATTGCAATGGTACCATGAACTGCTTCCTCCCATTTATGCAAAGAAAATGAAAGTTTACATATTGCCATTAGTTTAATAACAATATTAATAATGGAGAAGCTTTGAATAACACATTTTTTACCGATGAAGCATTATTTCATCTAAAGGTGTACATAAATTCTCAAACATGCCCTTATGACGCACTAAAGATCCTCATTATTTAAGCGAAATTTCCTTACGTCCTTTAAGAATTGGTGTATGAATAGTTACTTTTCAGAAGCAAAATCATTGATCCATTGTTTTAAGGAAATAATGCACAAACCTATTAACAATTTCCCTAAACAGTTTATAAACCAATTTCATGATGACGAATTTCAAATTGTTTATTTTCAGGAAAATTCTGCTAATTTTTCGATAGCACTTATTAGTAGCAACCTATTTCCTTCGAAATCGTGCGATTTATCATCTTTAGATTATTTTGTGTTGCTTTACTTTGTCTTACTTACTCAATTTTTAAAATTCTAGTTCGTAACAATTTACAGAATAACATTACGAGAAAATGTCAGCGAATTAATGAAGATATGTTGATTCATGTCTTTGAAAATACAAAGCGTTTAAATGTTGATGGTTAAGATTTTCAACATTTGCTGTAATAAATTTAATAAGACATATTGTTCTAGAGCATATATGGACAACAAGATTATTAACACTACTTTAAACGCAACCCGCGAACGAATTTGCACATTAAAGTTTGGCCCACAACATGTCAAAAGTTGCCCATACCTGTTCTAGAGTTGGTATATTCGTTTACCTAATATTTATTTAATTGATTAATTGTATGTACCATAATCAATGTAAATTTTCTCTGTCACTTTGAATACATTCTATTTTAAGATTACATTGAATAGATTTAAGTACAGATATGCAGTCCATGGCTACCCGGGAGATAGACTTTCAACACCCGTTACATATTCATTCATGCTATCATTTATATTTCATTTGATTAAGTGTCTAGTCAATATAATCAACAACTACTAAACCAGTAATAAACATGAATTTTTAAAATATAATCAATCCTTGAACAATAAAAGCACCAAGTTTTTACTTCGTGTACATGAATAAAACTTTATATAAAATAATGCATCAATTTCATACCGAATTAGTAGAAAAGTGTAAAAACTGCATGCAATTTTGATAACAAATCGACAAATTTACTGTTAAATTTCGCATCGCATCATACAGGTCTAACCCAAAAAATTAAATAAAGACAAATGACCAGGCGAACCAATTTCTTACTGTTGCCAAACTAAATACTTACTTCAATCATTTATAGTCACCTGTTATTATTAGTATATGTTATAACTACATATAATATAGTTCGTTCCACGTTGAGAATGAAGTACACAGAATGTGGGACATACTACGCTTTATTTTATATATACACTACCTCTCTTCAATTTAGGCACATCTATTGAATTATAAAACTTATATATAAAAAAATATAAATGCATAAATATGAACCAAAGTATTGTAATATAATCTAGTATGTAAGTTATTATTTAGTAGCACCCTAGATTTGACAGATAATTCAAATATTATGTACAAAAAACATATTAATCGGATTAAAATTACACTTTATGACATGCAATAACTCTTGATAATTCTCAGATATCTCTTGTATATGTTTAAGAACAAACTAAAGGGGATTAGATACCGGCATAACAGAGAAAAACGTTAAAATTATAATTTTTCTTGTGGTTATTAGATAGTATGTAGTGGTCAAATGTGTTTCTAGTATTTACATGATAAGGTTGTGTAAATTTATCGTATTTTTTAAAACATGCCGAAATAAAAACAATTGGACTTAGAAATAAGGGCAACTATTTGTATTTTACATGAAATAAACATTTCAAATCGAAAAATTGACTGTGTTGAATATTAGCGAGTACTCTCTGCGAGGGACAATAAAAAGGCAATCAGAATTTAAGTGTTTAAGGATTAGTAAATATTCAGGCAGGCCCAAATCTACAACAAAAATGATCAATATATTAAAGCAGTGTTTCTGCGTATTAGTCGACATAAAGTACGGAGGTTATGTGCTGTAAGTCGAAATTAAGTCGGATTTAAATTATCTGCAAAAAAGAATGTTAGCTTAGCTTACACCATAAAGAACGGTGAATTTGAGTCTTCCGAATACCAAAAATTATATTATGGAAATAAATATTAATTGAAAACCCATGATAGGTTTTTAATTACATATAATTATGTGCTTTTACGATGTGAAACTAGAAAATGTCAAATATAACCGCTTTTTTTACAACGTATATATATATATATATATATATATATATATATATATATACATAAATTTATGCATCATATATATATAATGCAAAAATTTTTGGAAAAAGTTCCCACTCTCAATTTGATTCTTGAACCCGCAATCTCATGCTAACCGAGCATGTGTCTTCACCCCTAGACCACGGAGAATCCTGAATTCGAGTCATCTAACGTGCCATAAACTATATTATTGAAACAGACATTAATGAATGAATTAAAATAGGAATTTTTCAGTTTCACATCGTTAAAGCGCATAATTATATGTAAACATCAGAAGTTGATTGCAGAAGAATGGAAGCGTAAGTAGATGAATGAAAATTCAAATTGTTAGACAGTCGGCAACGGACATTTATTTGCTGTCGCTCCGTTGAATGAACGTGTCACCAACGCAATTAAATACGGAGGAGGAAATTTCACGAATTGAGGGTGTTTTGAAGATAGTCGTACTGGAAAATTAATTAAAATAGAAGGCAAGTTAGTAAAAGAAAAATATTTAGAAATTGTTAAAGAACATGTTCCGACAACAGGCATTAATTTGATTGACTAAGGATTCGTTTTCTAAAAAGATAACAGTCTTAAACATACTACTAAAGCAGAATTCTATAGAGCTGTTGTGGGATTATGTAAAACAAGAAATTCATAAATTGTCACCAGTTGGAACAAAAAAACTATTGGGAAACCTTTTAAAAATGTTAAATGCAATTGATAAAAATTACTTAGAACAAGTAGTGCAATAAATGCCTCGAAACTGTACACCAATAATTAAATAAAATGTTCATACGAGAATGATTTGACGGGAGGGTGACTTTTTAAAACTTGACAACATTTTCGCCATGATGAGTATATTGCTTATTTCAGCATTGTTTTAAAAGCCTACTTTTAAAATTCCGCCAAAATTAGCTACATAGATAATTTTTTTATAATCGTTCAAACAATTTGTTTTTGTATCAACATGGGGAAAAAGAATGTCGTGTGTTACTTAAATATTATTGTTTATGTGGAAAAACTATTAAACAAACTAAGAAAAAGTTATATTAATATTATGATGAATTTGCTACTTCCCATGGATTGATTTGTAAAATTCACTGCCTTCAAAAGTGGTAATATGACCAGAGAAGATCCGGGGCTTTCATTTACAATCATTTCTACAGAAATTATTAATAGAGTCCATATTATTGTAAGAACGACCGCTGGATAAAAGTGTGAGATATAGCAAGAACTGTAAAAATCTCAACCGAACGGGTACGCCATATTTTCTATCAACATTTAAATATGAAAAAGTTAATCGCAAGATGGGCGCCGCGCTTGCTTACTGCTGAGTAAACTCTAATTACGATTTCTAATGAAATCCAAGAGAATTTTGCGTCGACATGTCATCATAGATGAAACCTACACAACACTATACGCCAGAGATTAAAACACAATCAAAACAATGGATTTCTTTTGACAAACGTGCTCCCAAAAAAGCACAAACCGTTCTTTCGCCTAACAAGATTATGACTATAACTTTTTTGACATAATTTTCACTGTTTATTTAGAGAAGGGAAGTACAATAATTGACTAATATTATACTGATGCACCGACACGTTTCTTTTCATTAGGATAATACGTCATCTCATCCATCCGTTAAATTTATCGAATTAGGATACGAATTGCTGCCTCATCCACCATATTAGTGACATTTGTCTCCTATTGATTCTTTCTCGTTCCCCAACTTGAAAAAATAGCTTCGTGGAAAGAAATTCGGGACAAATGAAGAAATGATAGCTGCAGCGAATGCTTATTTTGACGAGCTTCCGAGTGATTACTTTCTAGATAGCTTAAAGAAATTGAAAAATCGTGGAGCTAAGTGTATAGGACGGGAATTATGTTGAAATCTAAAATATATTTTTTCCCTAAAATAAACATTTCATTGAAAACGTTCTTCTGTCAAATTTATAATTTAATTTTTCAATGTTTTTCTACCAGAGTAGAATATGTGTAAATTAAACAGTTTAAATAAATGTTTCTATAACGTTATTGTTTTCTTTTTGCTTATGTAACCAACAAAATATTGTGTGTGCCCTAACACACGAGGGGAAACAAATGCGCACGTGCCATTTTTACTATGTTTATATTTTACTTCATTATGAATCACAAAGGAATGAATTATGTTTCTTATGTTATGTCGAGTACGTTAAATTGATGATTGAGACTTAAGCCTAACAGCGGCAGGATTCACGTGTGAAAAAATTTAACATTGTGAGCAATCTCAAACGTCCTGTAGTGGTGCCATAAAAGTCCCTAAATTAGGATAGTTCGATGATTTAGATTTACCAACCCTGAGTATGCAGTTTGATTACTTTTGCAATGATTTTCTATCTCGTTATTTTCTTCACAAATTTCTTCTTATTTTTATTCATTATTTATAATCTGTATTTATCAATACATTAACAGCGGTGTATATTAAGTTTTATAGTAAGCAAACAGCAACAATTAATACAACCTTTTTACGCCAGTGTTATGGTTTCCACCGTTATAACGGCATGCCGTTCGCCATTAGTCAGGATAAATTTATAGTAATGGCTAATTACATTAAGTGGGTTGTAATATCAACATGGAGAGTGGATATACTCGCTCCAATCTTGCATAAACCAATTTACAACTAGGTATTCTGAGGAAGAAATTATTTATGACACATTTGTCAAGCATAAAACTAGGCTCATATAACGATTTATGGAAACAGGCAACACGTAAATAAGAGATACTCTGGCAGATATACCTAATAGAATTGAAGCTAGTCCAAACAAATCATTAAGGAAATTATCTGCACAGACAGGTAGGCATCATTCTTAAACAAAACATACAAATGCATAACAAATATTTGTTGCAGGTGTGTCCTACAATAGTGTTCATATAGCACCTAGGAAACACCTTGAATTTAAACCATATAAAATATCAGGGCATGTTTGTGATTTTGGGTCTCGAAGAGAATTCTGCAATGGGTTTAGCATTACATTTGACAGCAATGAGATACTAGATAAGAGTTTTTTCTCGGATGAGGCTTAGTTCCAGTTATCCCGATATGTTAATAGTAAAATTATCTCATATGGTCATCTGAGAATCCACATGTATTTACAGAAAGAAGTTTGCATCCTATAGAGGTTGGAGTTTGAGCTGCTATGTCACGCAGACGCATTGTGGGATCAGTATTTTTTTATGACATAAATGACGCAACTAGATATAAAGAACATGATTAGAGCCTTTCATTAATAATCTAGATGAAGAAGAAGAGCATGATGGTTACTTCCAACAAGATGGTGCTACACCATATGAAGCATATGCTAATTTAAGTTATTTAAGAGACTTTTTTGATGAAAGATTAATTAGCAGAGGACGTTGGCCAGCATTTTCTCCGGATTTAACTCCACTAGATTTCTTGTGCGGGTACTTGAAAGACAAGGCCTTTAGCAACATATTGGAGTAATTGGGGCACTCAATAACAGAAGCAATACACAATATAAAGAAGGTATTACAAAATGTTTTCACCAACATGAGGAACGGAGTGGATTACTGTTAACAGGTATAACAACGTTTATTTGCCTGTTTATATTAAATAGTATTTATAAATTGTTTTAAAATAAAGTTTATGGTAAGTTTATGCTGTAATAAATATTACAAAAGAATGAAATCTTTTCTTTCGTTGTTACATATAACATTCAGTTATTCATTTATAAGAGTCGTTTCTTCCTATGGACACTTGAGATTGCTCACCCGGTACAAAAAAAGGTCAATTAAATTACAGCAATTAATTTTTGTTGCTAAATAGTTTACAAGAAGTAACACATGGCAATTTTAGAGCCCTGATATATTAAAATATTTATTAATGATGTTAAGTTTCAACAAGATTATTATTAACTTCGTAGATAAACGTTAAAATACATATACAGCATAATTTGGCTGTAAAAGCAAATTAGTTCAACATGCTAATATAATCATCACAGAAAAGTTGGTTATATTCAAAAGGTCAAGACACGACTTATAAGGAGAAAATCATATAATAGAAAAAATGATGCGATTTAAATGCCAGGATGTTGAGGTTATAAGCTACGTAACCCATTTGAAAAAACGCAGACTCCGAAACAGAAAATTATTACAAGTAGCAAGCTGCCTAAAAACAAATTAAATATAAATAAAAAAAAATAGAAACAGAACGACGGAACAAATATATGAAAATAGAAAAACAAAAGTATATGAGGTATGCCAGTCAGTACAGTTTTGCTATTAAAAAATTGAAGAATTTTTCTACATAATTTCCACCTACATTAAGGCACTTATCGTATCGTGTGTCCACTTTCACATTCCATCTGCATAGAAACCAGACGCCTGAGAAAAAATCTTGCTGTACGACTGTTTTGACAACATATCGTTGTCGGCAAAGTGCCGCTTTCAATTCGCAAGGTTTGAACTGTTCGTGGGTGTTCTAATTATTCACAGACAAGTGATGTGATGTTACTGGGCATGTATGTGTAGTGGCAAAGAATCAACAACCAACACCTGCTGCCTATTCTAATATAGGGGCACATGATTTTTCCTGCTGAAATTGTTTGCTCTCTCGGAGACAGACGACATGTGACTCCATACTATCAACTACTGTCCTAATTTCGGTGTAATATAACAACCATGTCTCGTCAACAGTGACGATTTGGTTTAACCTTCATTATTCGGCCTAGAGACAAAAGTCGAAGCTTATGTTTGTTTTCCGCAATTCAATCATAATTTTGGGGATCTAACGTGACAACAATTTTACATATTTTAAGCGTCTGTCGTGGAGAACGCTTCTTGAAGTTTAAGGAAATTCATTAAATAGTGCCGAAATCCAAAATCATCTATTTTCACGAACTGTTTTTTTTTTCTCATAAGATCATTAATGACAGACGGCTAGTCGCTCTGTGCCTTATCGTATGTATTTGTACGGCCCTCTTTAAATACCATAACCCATTTTCTCACCACACTATTGACTATAGCATTATCTCCATCCACATTAATAATCTGTTCATGAGTTTCAGTGGTTTTCACTTTTTTTGCACCAATTACTGTCCGTATTTTACAGTTCCCGTAACATTTTTGTAGGTATTTTAAAAATGCCCAGTTAAGTGTAAACAAAAGCTATTAGTCGCGTAATGGCATCTGTAACAAATTAATAGATGCAGACACTTAGTACACATTTGTCGAACCGTTCAGCTCTTGTGGCCATATATCGAAATGGTACATAGGCAGAAACAGCCAGGTCTAAAATGATAACTGCAAAAATTAATTTATTAAGATTGATATTAAATATAACTTTGCGTGACACGAAAGCATCACCATAAGAGAAAACATAGAATGTACCATCAGAGAAAGATGAAACATACCATTCATAAAAATGGTTCTTATAACAATATAAACATAGACCTGTCCTATTTTGCCAAAGTATTTGGCGACTGTTACAAATTACGCAATACACTGATGGCAAAACGCAAGTAGGCTTTATGTATATAATGTTTTAAGCATTTGACATGGACAAAATTCAATGTTTGATTTTTGCTTCCACATTGCCGCCTTCCTGTATTGATTATTTATATATTTTCTTTTGTTGCTACTTCTGATGTATCTTTTTAACCATTTTTCTTGAATGTCTATAAATAACTTATTTCTGCTGTTACATTGCGAAGCGTTCAATTTTAGAGAATTTAAATATTACTAATAAATGGTGCTATGACGATAAGCTTTTACTGAACATAAATATTGTATTGTGTAGTATACTAATGAATAACTGTTCTTTGACTAGGCAATATGGCAGAGGACTTGGAAAATCTCTTCAATTCTAGCTAGAAACTTTTTCAACATATTGTTTCCATTTCAACCACCTCTTCCAAGTTCTTAAATTTGTCAATAATTTATCGGTTCGAAGGTCTTTGTATGACGCATTTGTGCTAATTAGGTTGGATTTTGGAATCCAAATTAAATTTATCTTAATCTTAGATTCGAATGTGTACAAAAGATACTTTATGTCTTTTATAGTTCATGGAGTTCCTCCAATCAATAGTATATCCTATGAGGTCCTTCTGAACATACTCCTCAATCTTGAATCAAATTGATTACAAATAACGTATATTTTCCTTCTTTGCTTTTTAAAGGCCGGTAGAACTGGGATGTCGAAATAAAAAAAGAAAATTCAAAGTTGGCTTCTTGACTTCAGATATGATTTTTTATGTTACATTTTTTTATGGTTAGGGATAGAATTAATATTCCGAAGAAAGTGCCAATTACATACCAGTCGTTGGTTAACAAGCGGATCGTAGGCGATGTATGTATGCTTGTTAATCATTGATAATGTTGAAAAAACCTCCGGGATGGCTAGATAGGTGCGATTATATAAATAAATAAAATAATGTATGTAATTAGGTACCCTTTTATGATTTATAAATTTATTTAGACTCGCCGCAGTTAACAACTCACCCTTATCAGGCCTCTTCGCATCACTGACATCAGTAGTGTCTACACGCATTCGCCTACCATTGGGTCTTGTCACTGGTTACACGAAGGAATGTTCAACTTTAATTAATAATAATTAGTTCTACTACTTCACCCTATTACATCAATAGCGATTGCCCCGGCATTAGTCATAGCAAACTATCGTTCAGTACACTTTGATTTGTTGATGAACGCATCCAGATTATAAAATTATTTTATAAAGACAATTCTGCTCTTTTGCGGAATGTGTTTTTACTTCATTTCAAAGTTTTAAGCAATTTATTTTATAAAGGATTATTGTTTATTTAATACGTTTCTTTTATTATCAAAAACACTTTTTATTTCAAATATTAATTATTTCTTTGTAAAAATCATTTTATTAGTTGAAGATTTTTTAAATTATTATGAAAGCGCATTACTCTATTAATGATGAACAAGGTGATGATCTGTTGCTTACTGAAGCTGATGATATTCAGCCTCCGTAAGCAACAGGAGGGCGACACAACTTACACGCGGTCTAGTACCAGAGAAAATACATCTTCATCATACGCGAAAAATCAAGTGTAATATATATATACATACATGTGTGTTCGAACGAAGGTTCTCGCGGTTATAAGTATGAATATTATTAGATTCATTGGCTCTCCGCGTTTCAGGTTGACGCTTCACTACGATACAACACCTGAAGAAAATGATTGAGATGTCACCGAAACGTCGAGACGCCGATTCTTTCGAGCATTTCTGTCCAACATCGCGGCGAGCTCGAAAATTTAATAATACCCACGCACACAGAATATTATAGAGTTAAAGTTGTTGTTTTGTGATATATATACATATATAGTTGCAGAATATTATAAAGAGTTAAAGTCGTTGTTTTGTGCTTAGATCTAGATCCACGACCACAGTGAATTAGAACTATTTACCAGAAAATGAAGAATAGAAGAAATTTAAATTAAGCTCAAGGAAAACAAAGAAAATTATTTTCAATTTCAAAAAAAATTATGTTTTATTAATCTTTTAGCAAAGAAGATTATACTGAAATATAAAAGCAAATTGAAATCATATACAACGCTCCATCGCAACCGAAAATATATAAATGTAATAAAATGCAAAACACAGTAAATGTGTTACATACACGATTGTAAAAAAATGCTTAAAAAACCCCCCATTACTAAATAAGTACTGCAAGTGTGTGTTTGGTAAACTTTTACTTATAATAATAATCCATATATTCATATTTCTAATAGGAAAAGAGATTCAGTCGGTAGATACGGTTCATCAGCACTGGATCATTATAAAGATGCTTCTCAGTAAGACCGTTTGGATTCCGTATATGTACTTATATGTAGGTTAATTTATGTATTAAGATAAAAAATTCTGTAACAAAACAACGCTCAGCATTGTATAGTTATTCAGCTTCTATGTTTTTAAAATGCAAGTAGTGAATAAGCCGTTAATTATTCTGGTATACTAAAAAATAGCTATTTATAATATACATAAATGTTAAAAGTCATGTTTTATTTTGTAAGTGAAAAAGTTTGAGAACTGAGCGAAGCGAGTGAAGCAAGTTCACGAACAAAATAAAACTGACACAAATATTATACAAAGTTTTTTTTGTATAGTCCTATTTTAATAATAAAATAGATAAATTTAATATTTTAATAAAATCACATTTTGACATTTCTTCTCAGTTAGTTATTTTATTAATATCAGCAATTGTTGTAATTGTATTATTAATATTAATGTTAATACATTATAATAATATAAAATTGTATACTATTCATAATAAAATTTGGAACTTTTGAAAATTTAATGATTGTGACTCTTTTACTGTTGTTTGGTAAAAAAAAGATAGTGTTTTTAACACGCTACTTTGTAAAAGTCATCTTTTAATACTCTTGACAGACATTAAAAATGTCACTTACAATGACAGTTTTACAAAAACTATTTTTCGTTTATTTTAACGTTGCCAGCAGTGATTGTGATTGAAAACTAATGGAGTTATGGAAGTAAAATGGAGTGTGACGTTAATGAAAATAGCACTGCAGTAGTTATTCTTCTAAGTGTGGAAAAAGTGTACGAGAAACTTTGTCATTAAAATCATTTCAGTATATGAAAATGTTTATTTGTCATGTTACAGATGAAGATTTATCTAATATAATAATAATAAATGCCTTCACATTCCCAAATAATTTAATGTCAATTACAAGGCACATTGTCAGGCCATTGAGTGAGTTATTAGTATAGCCGCGCTCGTGGTGCAACTTAAGATCTTTGGTTGCCAGCATTTAATTGCTTAAATAAGAAAGGAATGATTTCAAATTTGGACGCTAAGCTTTATAAAATTTTTGATTAGTTGAAACATTTTCGTTGAGGCCGTGATTCCATCGTAAATGATCCAAAATCTAATAGACGTCTTAAGACAAGAATATTAGAAATGATATTAATAGATCATAGTTAATCAAAGTTTCAGTTATTGTAAGAAAAAGTCTGAAATTGGAAACAAATTTTGAAACAAAATAGACACTTGCTAGAAAAATTTAGATTCGATCAAACATGAGTATATCATTGGAACCTATCAAGGAAACAAGAGTCAATACTGTGGATGCATACACGATCTCAGTCACCAAAAACGGCGAAAAGAGTATTAAACGGGAAAATTTAGAGCATGCATAAGAGCATTACAATTATCGTTGATGTTGTTATTAAATTAATTATTATATTAAAGAGACAATTAAACGTCTTAAAATTACAATGCGAGCGAAAGATCTCAAAATTTTGCTGAAAAAAAAAACATGCACATTTGTAGAATGCATAAGGTTCAAATCCAAGAATGTATTTTCCAGGAGTTTTCTCTAACTTGAAAAAACAATTAACAAGGGCGGAGATTTTCTTTTGATATTTTTGTCGTCATCAGAAGAAAATCTTCGCTCTCGATAATGGGTTTTTCACCTTAGAGTAAACTCCTGACCTTTGAATGTAAATTCTTGTGTTGTAGTATAAAAATTTCAATTTTTGCTAGTTATTTAACTTAAAATCAAATGAAATATGATTCCGGACTATAATAATTGGAACCAATATGTAAATATAACCTGAAATTTTGAATATGACGTATAAGTTTTCTTGAGCATTTGCATATCTATAAATGCAACCTTAAAATATTTGCTATACAGGAACGTGTCCTGTTTGTACGCAAGAATGCGCCCAGAATTGTATATTTACAGATCACACTATATTTCCTGTTGTTACACTTTTCGCGCAGCTTCCAATTTTGCACGGAACTTTTTGATCTAATTATTGCGGAAACTTTAGAATAAATGTATATATGACGAAATATGTGTAGAAAAATCGATTTTTTTTATTACTCTGCTTTTTTTATTACTTTTCGTAATAAAAATGTTATTAAATTCATAATTTAAAATGTATTTCAAAAACGTCAATTTCGTAAGAAGAAAAAGGTATTTACTAAGTTCCTTTCTTCTTCTTACTTGTTTTTTTATTTAATTTTTTTTTCGTGTCTGCCTATTCTGTAATATAAAAAAAACATATTTCAACAAAGTACTAATGAATATAATACTTGGTTTCGTCGTGGTGAGATTTGTATGGAGGAATACTACTACTTTTAAAGTTGTTAAGAAGAACGTCTCATTCTACATAAAAGTGACTAGTGAAACAATCATATAATTACTATTCAGTTGACCATCGAAGATATTATTTCCGTCACATATATAATTCTGTCAACTGCACATTACCATAAATATTTTCCATTCAAATATGTTTAACGAAATATATAAACAAATAATAAACAATGCTATATAAATCGCCTAATGTAGAAAATGAAAAGAATAATAGATTATATAAAAAATATAATTTCTTTTCAAAAACCGTCATAACAATAATATGTTTACCTTAAGTTGTTTTAATATAGTGAATTTAAAAAAATAACACTTTCATTTGCGATCAGTTTTAACTGATTATATATATACGTACATATATTTATATTTATATATAAAAAACTCGATATCTTTACAAACTAATTATATAGGAATTTTCGTTCTATTTAATTGTAAAGAAGTATATTAAATACAATTTTTTTGCCTTTTTTCTTTAATTTAAATTTATTTTTTTTAAGTATTAATCGTATAGTTTCATTTGTTTAGCTGTCACGCGAACGATCACTGGTTATTGTTTAATCTATAAGAGAAACGAAATAAATGTTAATTCCCGCCTTCAGGTCTCAGCTAAACAATGACGTTGTCGTTAGAAGTGATAAAATTTGATGACAAAAGAAAAATGATTTTAGATTGATAGTTGTAGTTTATAACTTGAGTTGTATTTCATCTTAGTGTACATAATACAAATATGCAAAAAATGATTGATTGATATAAAAAAAATAAAAAAGAATCAACGTATATTATTCGTATATTCAATATTTAAAAAATTTTATTCTTTGGACTTTTTACGTTTTATCGGTTGAGAGTACGGATATTATTTCCATTTTTTTGTTTTTACTCTAATATACAAGTGAAACCTGCCGCGTCCGATTCGCTCTGTGCACGATTTCCTGTTTTTTTCAGACCACGTCTATTCGTTCTTTTCCATCGGCGTTTCCGCTCTTCCACCAATAGCCAAGCTCATAAACTCTCTCTCGATTGATAGAACAATATGTATCCGGTTTCGGAGGATTTCTGTGTGTCCGATGTGAGGCCATAGAAGTCTTCTATTGTTGACGCGTCAATTTTCTGTTAACATAAATAAAAAAGAAATTATAGAAGCAACCAATTCAATATACAACAAAAAAGATAATGACGCTACCATGAAAGGATCTCTCTCTAGTTATCACTAAGAGGGTAGCTACCTACATTCAGACAGAATACTAAACTAACAATATCCCTTTTAGATTATTTACAAGGGAAATATAGATATCACCTGGACTTCTTCAATTTTTGGCTCTCACTTATCTATATCTAAATTTACTTCAGAATAATTAAGACACTTATGTAGGCTATGGATGAGAGTTGTATCAAACATGTCATTGGATGGTGTACTTACTATTGCACAACGGATTTTTTAATTTATATGTGGTGAAGGTGAGAAAGCTGCCAATGTTAATTGTTGGCTACACACAAGATTCGGAGAAGAATGTCTCACAAGAAGATCCGTATTTGATTAGTATAACGCGTTTGTTAGGGGTTGTAAACGTGTATCAAATTTGTCTCATACTGCAAGAGCCGCGATTGTAGTCAATAATTTGATGTTTAGACGAGTTGATGAGCTTATTCGGAAAAATATGCGGATGAAAATTCACGAATTGGTTGCTCCATTAAAAATAAATTACTATTCGTGAGAAGCAAATTTTTGAAAACGTTAGTTCGTGCAGAAGTATTTATCCGATGAATAATCAAAGACGAGATCAAATATCACAAGAACTTCTTCAACGTTTTCAAAATAAAAGTGATAATATTGATTGATTGCATAATTACATGTCAAAAAGTAAACAGACCAGCATTGAATGACAACACTCAAATTCTCCACAGCCAAAAACAATTCAAAACAACTTCATCGACAAGCAAGATGTTGATCAAAGTACTCTGGTATATCCAGGGTCAAACAAATTCTGGCAGAAAGGATATCAATGCAGAACACAACAACCAACATCTTTCTAAGTTAGAGACCCTGTAAGAACAAAACAACGAGGACCATTGAGGAAAGACATCACTCTCCTCCACATGTGGCCCGTTTAACACACAAAGAACGCTCGAACAGTTGCGATGGGTCGTGTTACCTTTCCCACTGCATAGACTTATCACTCTGCTACTATCTTTTTCAATCCCTTAAGAAGGCAAGAATTTCAAGTTCAATAAAGAAGTATTGTAAGTAAATTTGGTTACGCTCACGAAATTTTTTCATAGTTTTTATTGGTATTCATGAGTTGCCCTAGCATTGGAACAATGCAAAATTTATTTCCTTATCTGTGTTTTATTTTTATTATTAGACAAGGAAGTCCAAATCGAATCTATAGTCCCCTCGTAGCTAAAATTATGTAGCGACTGTTAGAATTTCATGACAAAGTGCACCTTATTGAATGACAAACTGAAAGCAGTTATTTTTACTTTAACAAATTAAAGACTGTTAGAGAAATAAATAGGAGAATTAAATCAGTTTTAAAAAAATTAACATAGGCCAAATATTCGTCGATGCTGAGAGAAATCACAGAAGTAATAGCTTGCGTCTGCACATTAGTATGGAAATTCAAATCAATGAGATCATATCACGCAGTTTTGTAATAAAACACGCACATCTTAAACGAGCTTACGTACGCTAACATGAAAAATAACAAATATATTATTGTTTGAAGAGATTCCTAATACATATAACTAATTAAAAAAATTAAGCGAAGAATTATTTAGAAGAAACAGGCATTACGTCCATGTTCTGGTCAGAAAACAGCTGGTACCTCAATCAAACTAAGATTGCGATATAGTTCTATATGCAGTTGCAAAGAAGAAGCTATAAACGAAGCAATAGTTAATTAAAACTTAAAAATTGTGGAATGAGGATATTATTTAGACACTACAGCTAATTTGGAACTAAAACCAAATTTTTTTTGACTAGAACACACATTCAAAGTAAATTATTTTTTTAAAATCGTACATCAATCATAAATAGAGTTGGATGGTAGTGTCGGCCAAAGAGAGGGTATTCCTGTGTAGCGTGGGAGGTCACCCGTACGTATCGCCTGCCTTACAATCGATACGGGCGAATGCCATGCATCGAATAAAACATACATATGTACATACTTACGTTATAAATGGTAATATAATAACAACAAATCTGTCGAACGTGTGAAGAGCTAAAAAGAGACCATTGGCCGATGAAATAATTGAGTTTATATTACTTTGTCAGAAAGCTAAAAAGCGACCATGATTGCTTTTTTTTAGCGTTTCGCACGTTCGATATTGTTATTATTATATTAGTTAGAATAAACAATAAGTTAATATAGGCTAGCAATACATAGTTAGTAAGTTAAAACTTGTAAGGCAAGCAAACTTTTGCAAAATAGAGTCCATAGGAACAAATAAACACACAAAGAGAGACTCTAAGGCGTAAATAAACTAAAGCAGAAAGTGTGCTTGCAGAACAAAGGTGTCCACAAAATATATGCAAATGTAAAAATTATTCAATAAAGAATTAAAAGAAGGAAAGGTTGGAGAGAGGGGAAGCCAAGCAAAAATAGTTGAAATTAAGGAAGGTAAAAGGAACTTTCCCGCTCTCCAACCGAGGGGGAGCGAAAGAAGGAAAGTGGGAGGATGAAGGGAGGTCTTTCATCGCTTTCCCTCAATCTATTTGTTATTATTATATTACCAATTATCACGTAAATATGTATGTCTGATACAACAGTATGCATTCGCTTGAAATGATTGTCGGCGATTTACTGGCAGACAATATACGTAGAGACGATCTCTTTCGCTACATGACGCCCGTGTCCCTTTTAGGCAGACATAACTATCCAGGCCCAGTAATAAAGAAACTTACAGTATAGTAAAAAAAAAAAAAAACGCATATTGTTCCAAACAAAATGTTTCTGAAACTTCATCAAAAATTAATGTTAAAAAAGAGTAAAAGTGATTTAAAATTGTACCATGAAGAATATACATACATATAGCATACTAAAAAAGATATGAATGTTTCAGAAAAAACTTAATTAAAAAACGGCAATTAACTAATTTATAACCTCAAATAAGTGAACAAAGGAGAAAGCTCTTTTTCCTGTAATAACTATTTACTTGATTTTTAATGCCTTAGTAAATTTAATCACCAATTCTGTTTTTAAAATGTTTGGTTTGAAAAAAAATTAGAGCTCACAGACGTACCCTTTTTCGGATGTAATAACAAATAATTTAATGATACTGTTCTATATTATTATTTATTAATTGCTACATAATTATATACTGAAGACTATTTATTTACCCATATATATTTGAGAAACACACATGTTAAGGCAGACACAAATGTTTGTAAACTTAAAATATATTTGTGAATGAGGGAAATCTGTCTTTAAATCACTAGTTGTTCGATCAATAACTTAGTCTGACATTCATACAATATCGATTTCTCTTATAAAATAACGGATTGTACTTGTATAATTATAGATTCATAATTACGAATACTTACATCTACTTGGTCATCATCAAACAATAACCAAAATCCATGACTTTTCACTATACTGATGTAGTGACCTCTGTTAGGCCCGCTGCCGCAATGTATCACTACAGCTATTAAGTCGTACAGTCTATCTGGATTAACAGCATCGTCAGACTAAACAAAAAAGATAAAATAAAAAATGTACATAGACAAGAGACTAAGCAAATACTTATTACTATGTAGACGGCTTTAAAATATAGTGTATTTAGTAATCGAATAGGTAGACAACTAAATTGATTTTTGTTAATTATATAATCATCAAAATTATTTGTGAAAAATCTAAAATTCAAGTTGTAAGTTTTGTAACATGAAGCAATCGATTGTTACTCGCTATGTTTGATTCTAAGAAGGTTGAGACTTGTTCAAGGCTATACTGTAGTCGGTTCGGTCTCTTTGTTAGTTACTCCAGAACTGGGAGTGTAAATAGCTCGCTACGTCATCTGGATCTAAAACGAATTTCTGAGCATACGTGCTTCGGCGATTCGTACTATTTTGCTTGAATATCTTCAAGTGAGAATACTCCTTGCCTCAACCGTCTAAGCAGATAGCACAACGCGCTTGATGGTGCAGCGAGAAGAAAAAAAATGAATATCTGATAGGCAACGAAACTTTGTTTTATTATATGACATGACCACTAAAGCACAAAACAATGTCTGGTTCTTTGAAGAAGAATGCGCGCCCGTGTTTGCAAGGAAATCTAAATCCGTTAAGAAAAAAATAGTAACCATCCTATTTACGGTGAGAGGAGTTGTGAATCACATGGTACTGGAAAAAAACATCGCAAAGTTATTGAAGCACTAAAAAACATTAGTTCTCACTCAAGACTAGACACACGCACAATGGTTTTTCACCAGGACAATACTCTGGTCCATTGTCCATCACTTCAACGTCTCTTTACAAAGTATTCAGCAAAAATCATGCTGGAAGTGCTAGAACATTCAGCCTACAGTCCAAATCTCGCTCCACGTGAAGAACAAGCTAAAAGAGAGGAAGTTTTTCAATGATACACGCCATCAAAAGGATGGCATGAGATAGTAAGTAGGCCCAACTTCTGGAATAAACACAAGAAGAGTTGGTTTATTTACTTCTTTTGAAGAATGGACTAGTGAGTAGAATGTCGTGAAAATTATTTTAAAAGACTGTAATTTTTCACTCTACATAAATTTGTGGTAATAATTTTATAATTCCTTTTTCCTGAAATTCTAACATTTAGTATGTCCTAAACGCTTTTTTAAATATTGAAATGTAATATGTCAATCAACATTTTTATAAAATAGATTGTAAAAATATAAACACATTTGATGCAGAAAAGAATTAGCGGTTATTAAGTACTTCTTTTACATTTATGCTGACAGTCACTAATCTGACATTTACGCATGTCAATGTACGATATTGAACTATATCAGGGCAGACTCATATTTTAGAGAAAATAACGCAAGGAAGAATTTTAAAAAAATACTTTTGAAAAATACCCAGCATACCTTTAAAAACCCTATGCAAGAATGAGTTTTTATTGAAAGTCATTGATTGTGGTAAAGAATATAACAAAAAACGAAGATGTTGATAGATACACGTTTTAAGAAAAGCAACTGATACATCAAAAGCGATAAAACGCAAAACGAGGAATTAAAAGTACTTGAAACCTAAGACGAATTAAAACAAGGATACTCAATGCAGTACTTTTAGCAATCGTTTTGAGTGATGTGATAAAATGGTTGAACAAAAAATAAAATTTATTCAAGCAATAAATTGGAAAATGCAAACATATAATATACTTATGTTGCAGAGTAAATGTTCGCGATTTACATGGCAATATTTGCATACACAAAAAAGCATTTACAAAATAGCCTAAATGAAGAAAATTATTAAGGGAAGAAATTATTCATGGAATCGAAATGTGATCACTGTTAATGTAACATGTAAAGCAAGTAAATGCAGCAGACATGATATCTAAAAGAGATAAAAAGAAATACAATAGAAAAAATTAAAAAAATACAGGAAACATTTGAAAATAAAGTAAGTCAAAAACAATAATTGAAAATTCAACATTTCACATTTCCTAACAGCCCAATGCCGCTGTTAGGTAATTATTACGCCTCCGCTCTTGGATCGACTCTAATTATTTGAGCTGTCGGTATTTACTTTATACCCGGTTTCAGATTGGAACTCGAATCCCTGCTAGGTCATAAGCCACTAACTTAGCACTGCGCTAGGATGATTACAAGATTTGCGTCACAAAAGAAAATGGTGAAAAATTTAAAAAATGTGGCAACAGAAACAAATTGAGAAAAAATTAAATATCAAATTCAAAACTGAAATGCCGAAAATGAAGAATTAGCTTAACTCCGCAATCCCACACTATATATATATGTTAAGTTAGCCTACTACATAAATAATATATTATGTAATAATATATATACAATTACTCATTAATAAAAATTTCTTTATCTGTTTTATCTTTAAGATTACCAAGATAAATAAGACTATCACTATAAAATCGTATTTATTCCTAAATTGAATAAAATACTTATCTGTTACACCAGAAATGTGCTAACCAAATAATACTATATTTATTTAAATACATGTTTGAAATACCATTTAACTTTAACTAATATAAATATTACTAAATAGTTTAGAAGTAAAAACACAGTTAACTTTTTAAAGATTTAGGCGGTTTCATAATAAATTTAAAATGTCTTTAAATTTCAAAGTCAACTTTAACTTTCATGTTACGTTTCATAATCACAAGTAGTTCCATTTTTGCTACTTCAGCACCTAAACGTTGATTTTAACGTAACCTTAATCTATATTTTCTGACATTGCCATTCAATTTGTATGGAATTTATTTATTAAGAGGCAGGTTATATTTCTACTGCACACAATGAATATTATATCGAATTCATCTTTAGACCAACTTGAATGTGTAAGTTGGTCTAAGGATTAATTCGAAGTGGTAGTAAGAAAGAAAGTATACAGGACAAGAGAAGATTGTTGCAATAAAATAATGACAATGAATGTTTTGATAGATTCAGATTAACAAAACCAACTGTTGTCTTTATTGGAAAGAGCCAAATATCACCAGTTACAAACAAGTATGGTTATTGTACTGGGAACATGTTCATTTCTGCAGTTGATTTTGTTGTAGTATCAAGCACATCTGCATGTTGGATCGTCAAATTTCCAATGCGAAAGCATCACTAGCTAGAGAATATGTAGCTATGTAGACTACAAATAAAGAAATGCAAAGAGCTGCTAAAGGAAGGGAGAAAGCAGAGATTTTTCATGGAGAGAAAGGTTTCTTTGCCTTAAATGTGCAAACTAGCTGATGCAGATTTAAAAATAAAAAATATAGGAGTAAGGTGGCGCAGCTCATGTCATGATGAAATTGGTGGGTATAATAGTGAACCCCATTTAATGCTACCTCTTCAGCAAACAGTGACTTCTGCTGAAATTCTGTACAATGGGTCTCTAATTAGAACCCGTAATGTTGGTGAGAGACAGTATGTTGCCTGTAAAAGGAGGTTTCCCATATTAAGTTTAGGGGTTAGAGTTGCAGTTATCAACGTCACGAGCATTGCTATGGCAACAACTGTACCGTCCATCACCTTGGATATAAACGAAGAAGTGCCAAATATTTAGTTGCAAAATGTACCCGAACCTAAGGAGCAACATGAACATGCTCTCGACAATCTGGCAAATCCAGGTAGAGATATGAGACAGCTAATAATAAACGAACATTTTGCTCGACTATAAAACATTATTTGTAATTGAAATAAATTGCTGCATTTAAATTTTGTTTTTATTGCTTCATTGGCCAATAATATCTCATCTTCTTTAGCAAAATTAGCAGGTCCAAATTTCTTAGATTTATCATACGTCTTTGTATTGTTTAAAAAAAGACTGAGACTATGCAAAATTGGCAAATAATGCAATTAACTACGTGTAAAAGATAATCGCGCCTAAAATGAAGAGAAATTCGCGCTTAAATTGACATTGGTAAGAGAAAATTATAAATATAACCAAAAAAAAACGAACAAGTAATATGACCAACCAAAACGAATACTGTAAAAATCGACTTTTGCTAAATGCGCATATGTTTTGTTTTATGAAAGACACTCACTTCAAAGTCGGCTCGAATTAAAAGACGACTTTAGTTAAAGTGACTTTAAGGGTATGATTATGAAACTATTCCTAAAATATGATAATTTCCTTTCAACGTGCATCTTAGATAAAAAGAATATGTACAAATTTTTCTTAATATATAAAACTTACAGTATTGAAGAGTCGCAGCTCCAAGGGAAACACGACCCTGTGTGACACTTTTATGTGCCTGTTATACTGCTCCATGTATTTGAAACGTTTCAGGTGAAGCGCGAGGATCATGGGTAACTTTTTAACCCTGACCCTTTTCTGTGCTTCTTGGTAACTACTACAGTTATCACATTTAAATTTATTATCGCTACATAAAGTTTCTGTATTACTAAAACACTTTAAACAATGCGAGATACTCGTATTTTGTTCAATGTCTACTTGTAAATCGAAAAAGTCTTCGTCTTTACTGCTCACTGTTTCACAATTCAGGCATCTCGTTTCACTCGTCATTATACCCTGAGAACATGAAGAAAATACATGTAATAGATATAACATTAAGCGATTTGTTTGTATTGTTTTATTAAATTTACATGTTATGGAGTTAAAAAAAACCAAAGGAATCTACAAAATAAAATTCTCTACTCAGAAGGAAGTAACTGAGACGTTTGGAAACAATTTTATTTTTAAACGTAATTTGGGGAAAGGTTAATATATTTAGTGTATTGATGACGAAGATTTCCATGCCTTTGAGAAAAAATCTTTTTTCTTATGCTGTCAGCCGAGCATTCGAAGCGGCGTTCTTCAATATTTCTTTAGCTTAAATGATCAAAAATAATAATTGAAAAACATATCTAAAGAAGAACGCAAATTAACATCTCGAAACCAACGTCGCGGAAAACAGCCATTGAAATGCAATTCTGGTGAGTTGTGACGTTATCCTGATAGAACAAAACACCTCAGCCAAATTTTCTCAGTTTTATCTTAGATTACTTAACAAATTTTTTATAAAAATTCACTTGTTATTGCTTTAGGAAAGTGTATCCACGTGGTAAATATTCGTCTAAATGAAAACGTCTAAAGTTAAAAAAAAATTTTACCCAGCATATTGGCAATTCATGGAAACGGCGAGCTCTTATTCCAGTATTCCATACCTTGCATTTTAATGCCGGATTATTTCATTCACTATCACAAATCTTTTCAAAAACTTTTAAAGTCTGAGTTATTTCCAAATATGCTTAATATATTTTTAATCAAACCTTCGATTCTAATCACATAATAAGCAAATACTTTTTTAAGATCCAATTCATAGTACGAAATGTTTTACACGTTGCCTACCGAAACCTATACGCTTTTGTTAAAACTTTGTAATTCTTTGATCACTTAGTACAATATTATGGTTAAAATCGATACTGTCTTTGACTACGACTGTATTCAATGTTCTCTCTTTATTTGATGCATGTTTAAAAAACGAACCTAGTTTTTAATTACTCGATATGAATATAACAATAAACTATTTCGCTTTTATTCATTAAAGAGAAACGCAAATTAACTAATTGTTAATAATCGTTTAACGATACGAGATAGACGCTTGGAAAAGAACGTAACACACTTGCATTTACCTATCATATGTATTAATATATTCAAAACTACGAATTACTCTCGTGGTAGTCTATGATAATAATAATCCCTATCTTCACAGTCCCCAACAATTTAATTCCAATTATAGGCACACAATGAATTATTATTACGCCTGAACTCGTAATGCAATTTAAGAATTTTGACTGTCGATATTTAGTTAAACGAAATCACGATAAACCTTTGTGGACAGAGGCCGTCGGATATGATCCCCAGACTTCTGGCGTGATAAGTCAGTAACACGCTTGGAATGAAGTATTCATGGAAATAATTAAAGAAATTAAATAAAGTTATCCAAAAGTTAAGCTGTGAACAAGTTTCTTTAAAGCTTGCACAATAGTGTTCGTAATACGATTACCGTTTACTCATCAAGTTTTTAAAGGGTTAGTAATTATGTACATATAATATGCGAATGTTACGGTAAACTACAAATCATGAAGAATCTTTAGAAGAAAAGTTCGTCATAAAGAAATGTATTCTTTACATAACAGTTGCTTTGCTACAATGAATAAGAAACATGTAGTTAATACTTAATACTATATTGAGTACCTTAGCATGTAACCAAATTGTATTGTATGTCTAACATTACATGTCTATGCTGTTCAAATAAAATGTTAACGTTTATCAAAATTAAAATGATTTTAAAAGATCAATATAATTTTTTTAGAAATCTATTTGACTAGAGTTAAATATATTATCAATATTAAATGTCATTAATTAAATCAGTTATTAAAATATAATCAAAATATGTGTATAAAATAGGGCTAAAAAATAGTAGTAACATTATAATTCATGTACCATGTAGATAATGTTTCTAAAAGTCAATAAACACCAATTATAAATGATGTACAAATGTAGTAGTTTGCTTTAAATGTTCACTATATTTTTACTGATGCTTGAACCTGATAAGAATAAAACATATGTATCTACTGGTAAACCAATTCAATACTTAAATTTTATTTTAATAAATATAAAATTGTATTTACAAACAAACTTTAAAAATAGTTTAATCTAATATATGCCATATCATCTGTTTAAATTACTTGTCTAAGTAGTCTTATCAAAATTTATATAGACTAAAGATGATAAAAATCTGCTTATTGTAAACATTACTAAAATGGAAAAAAAAGTATTCACCTGAAATATTTCATGAACCCATGTAGGTTCAGGTGGTGTATGTATAGTACCATTTTCCCCTGATGCTTTTGATTTTATATAATTAGTAGTAGAATTCTGATGTCGTTCAGCTAAAAATACATATAAGTGAAATATTTTATCTATATTAACTAATAATAATTACCTAAAATAATCTCACTAATACGGTTAATTAAAAAATTCAAGAATTCATGTGCATCTTGTTGCATGTAATTATCAAATTCCTCTAAAAAAAAAATTATATGTATTTATCAATCATACTATGGAGCTTGTAAAAATACCTTTTTCTTTTCGAAGCCTTGCTATAAACTTTTTTGGTGCTATAGATCCTACTTTCTTTTTTTGGGTAGCAATACTGTGAAATAAATCGGCAAGACATGTAAGCAATGTTTCTTTTGTCCTCTTGTTTTTTGCCTTGTATTCCAGCACTTTATCCCTAAATGGTTTGCAGAAATATAAAGCTTGGAGAACAGAATTACTGTAACAAGTATTTCCAAACTAAAATTGAATTTATTTTAATGTAAATGCTATCATATAATGTTAGTTATCTCACATTTACTAATCCAAAATAATGCTCATTAGAAGGAAATTGTTCAGAACCTATATCTCGTTCCAATTGGGATATATTCGCACCCTAAAAATTATCAATTATCTAATAAAATTATGCAATTAACTTGAATAATCAAAAATATATGATTAAATTACGACAGATATATAACGGAAAGAAAAAAGAACATAAGAGCGGTTTTAAAAAATTATTGATTTTATATTTGAAACAAACCATATTTTGCTTGCTAATCCATTACGTTTATGTGAAAAACGTTTAAAATAAACACGTTAAATGTACAAATCGACTCCATTATCGCATTTTGACAGCTGTTAAACAACCCATGATAACATAAACTGACAACGGATTCATAAAATAGAAAACCCTAAGTGGTTTGTTTTCCACCATATAAAATTATGGACAAAAAATGTTCCTAAACTGCTTGAGTGATTTGGTGAATAAACAGAATAAACTTAGATAATCTATGGCATGTAATTATTTTTAGGTTGAATTTAAAAAAATAATTACTTTTTTTTTCAACAAGTAAGATCAACCCGAATTCGTCATTACTTGTGTACACTAAATATTAGACTTAGTAAAAAGTATTCTTCTTTGAATGTTTGTTAGCTGAGTTAAAATTGAATAAAATGACATACTATTAGTTAAGAATCTACTGATCTACAACACACAAAAAGGTACAATAAAAAAAAGGCATACATATATTACAAAATTCATACAGAATATATTTTAGTGTGGCACCATAATGGCTTTACCAAGCAACTATAAACAAGTTTCTATGTCAGTTTCAACACCTCAGTCATCAAATCGTAAGAAAATAACTGTAGTAGCTTAAGAAAATAAATAGAATATATTTTTTATAGTACTTATTTACTAAATGTTTGGTACAGATGCGAGCATTGAATATATATTAAATTTCTTAAAATTATCGTTTGCTTGCAGTTCGCATGTGGTATATTGTAAATTGCAGTAAATTTATAATGAATAATATGTAAAAATATACATTTTAGCATACTATAACTTATTAAATAAGCATGCAAAACTTTTCAAGTAATATATAGGCATTATACTATGGTTTTTTTGGTTTAGAAGTTTGAATGAGTAAATACATTAAACTTTAAAAGCCATGGTTTTAATAGTAGACTAGTGCTCATGATTTGCTTTGTTTGTGTTTGTTGTTCAGATTTGCTGTCCGCAGGTTCCCCCATGACTTTCAACATTCTAAAAGGTAACGCATTATCTACATTTATATTAACAAATCTACAAATAGCCATATACTTTTGCTTAATTATTTACTTACCGTTAGGTTTTTGAAAACCAAAATGTAATGCTTTAGCTTAGAGAATATATGATGTCATATTTTCATTATAAAATATATATTTTTACTTTATACTTGTTTTCTGAGAGTAAATATTTTCTTTTTCTGTGGTAAGTAGTTTTTGCTGTGAAAAATCTAGAACATGGTATTTTTATTCTAATATTGTTCCTATTGTATGAGCATGAAAGTATTTAGATTGTAATTGTAAAATATGTGATGGCAATAATATGTAAAACTGTAAAAATTATAAAAATCCTTTTAATTTTGTTATAGAACGGTTGCGAGCATCGGGAAGTTCAAATTCCAGCTCTAATGTAAGTAATATATTTGAAAAATATGGTTATTGTATATAAAACTACTATTTATACTTGTGATGTCGATTTTTTTTTAATAAAACACTCAATTTGATTTGTAACATTACAGATATTCTCAAGATTTATTCAACATTTGAATACAAAAATGTTGAAATATGAAAAAATAAATTTTATTTTGTGTATTTGGAAACATTATGTTACCACGTTTCTAAATATATAAGAAACAAAATATTAATTCAATAATTCAGTATTTTCATTTTGTTCCAGAAAGAGACAAACCCGTTTGTGACTACACCTAGTGGAAATCCAAATTTCTTACCACAAAAGGCAGGAAAAAACGCCAACGTAAGTAAGCTTATAGTAAAGAGTATACCGAATTAGTACGCAAACGTGTATAATTTCACTGGCGTTTTGCAAAATTCTGAGTTTATTTAATTTGCAAAAATGCCTTGATCGAGATCTAATGCGAAAAATGTGATCAAATTATTAATTCTTTGAAAAATAAGGAGTTTGAATTGTTAATAAAAGGTATAGTGATTGTAGAGAGATTGCAGGTTTGCACAAAAATTACATCTTAAAACAGAAACTGAAACACTTAAACAAACTAACATTGATTTAATTAGATTAATAATGAATTAACCTTATAATAAAAACACAAAATCATTGTTAGTAATAACGCAATAAATAGAAATATACTATCAAATTGCAAAGAAACTATGATTGGAATAGAAAAAATTGAACAAAGAAAACAGGGTTTGTTTTTAACGTCTGAATATAGAGCAAAACGTATGTCTCAAAAACTAACAAAACCAATAGTGGATAAACAAGGATTATCTAGGCAAACTACAGGTAATGTTGAATTAATAATAGAACCAACAGATACCAATGCGTGGATAACAGTATAACCTATAAACTGAAAATCAAAGAAACTTGATTAATGCATGCAACTAACACTGCTGCCACCATTAAAGAAAAGTTATAGTCATTTGCATGTATACATATTGGCTCCAAAACTTTCTGCGAGAGTAACTATATGCAAACTAAAGAAATTGAAGGGGTTCAGTATAAGACTTTGAAGAGTATGTATCTAGACAGATACTCTTCTTTTATGGTATTGGTTCCATCATAATTTTTAGATTTAAATTTAAATACACCTGAATTTTTGTCTCAAAATGTATGCGTTAATCGTTTTTTATTCCGTATTGCGATAAAAAAATAGAGAAATCATTACGAATATTAAATTTATGCATTATAATATCAAATGTATGTCAAATAGGTTTAAAGAACTAAATGTTGTGCTGAATGAGCACAACATTGATGTAGTACTTTTAAGTGAACATTGCCAATTGTATGATCAGATTAAATTATTTAATGTAAGTGACTTTATTAGGTTGTCTGCATTTAATTGTCGCAATGCTTATGAACATGAAAGTATAGCCATCTATACTAAATATAACATCAACCGTGAATCAATGGATGTGTCTCGCTTTAATATAAATAATGTAGATGTGTGCAGTGGAAGTTACGATGTCTTATCCTATTACAATTTTAGTGCTTTATCCACTACCAAATCAGATGTGTGTTTAGAGAATCTTTAAATACGTTGATTATCGTAGACAGTGATTTTAATGTAGCTTTTTTAAATTTCAACCTCAATGCGTGAATGGATTAAAGACTTATATAATGTTTAAAATCTATTTTGGACTTTAGATCAACCTACACAC
The DNA here is from genome assembly GCA_031893035.1 of Dermolepida albohirtum. Taxonomy (NCBI): domain Eukaryota; kingdom Metazoa; phylum Arthropoda; class Insecta; order Coleoptera; family Scarabaeidae; genus Dermolepida; species Dermolepida albohirtum. Next base: position 107,992 of record JAVIWB010000225.1, on the reverse strand, counting down.
GTTTGCGGGGATTTCGTTACTTGTTCGAACAATTATAGTCCAGTTATGAATATGACGATAAAATATCCAAATTATGTGAAAAAATATATTTATAGACATAAATATTGCAATAATTCTTTAAAGACTTACTACGATTTGTTAGCGAATAAATCATGGCTCATTGCATACAAATGCATTGCCTCGACCAAGCATTTACAACTTTTTTAAACACTTTTTTGTATTACTCTTTTCCTATATTAAAATGTAAATCCCATACTAAACAAGAAATATATAACCTATGAACAATTTTACAAACGAAGTGCTTACAAGGTCTTATCCAATAAATCGAAAGTTGCTTAGATATTCAAAATATTTTTTTGAATTTAAAACTTATACTCTTCCAGATATAAATAGGTGAACATTTTAATGACTTCTTTGTTTCTTTCCCTTCAAAGTTAATCTCGTATACCTTATTAACTAACGCTAATTTGTAAATGTCTGGCCTAACTTCTTCACTTTATATGTCATCTGGTTCCGGAAGCGATGTCGCTGTAATTAAAAGTTTAAGTACCTCATTATGAACTGGATATGGTATGATATTTGTCATAAAATACGTTTTTTCGGTAATTGCACCAATACTTACATACCTTATTAATTTTTCCTTGGAAAAAAGTATTTTTCCCTCAAGCCTAAAATTATGAACAATACATCTAATATATAAAAAGGGCGATAAAAATCGTCAAAAGAATTATCGGCCCAGTAGTTTGTTAACAATTTTTTCTAAGATCTATGAAAGTATTATGAATACAAGCACTATAAATTATTAAACTCATTTTAATTTACTTTCTCCAAATCAGCATGGTTTTCGCAGAGATAAGGGCATTGATACGTCGCCTTTCGAGTACCTGAAGACCATTTATCAACCATTGGACAATGGTCAACCGTGTCTAGGAATATTCGTTGATATGTTGAAGGCGTTTGATCTGTCAATCATCATATTTTATTTTATAAACTGGATAAGTACGGTATTAGGGGAATTGCAAGTAAATGGTTCTTATTGAAAGTTGTCAGTGTGGCTACATTGGTGTAGCCACACAAGGGAGGATCGACTGACAAAACGAATTTTAGGCCAATCTCCATTCTACCCGTGATGTCAAAAATCTTGGAAACCATTGTCAAAAAGAGATTAATCCAGTTCTTTGAGACACACAGGCTCATAAATGTAGGTCAGCATGGCTATCTGAGGGGCAAGTCCACGACTACCGCGATTACGGAGGTCCTGGAATATATAGCGGATGCTCTCGATGCTAGAGATGCGGTAATTCTGGGATGTTGCGACCTGAGTAAGGCTTTCGATACAATGGATCATGGGGTACTTCTGGGAAAGTTAAACATGTATGGAGTGAGAGGACAAGCAAATGAGCTGATCGGTTCGTATTTGGCAAATAGAAGACAGAAGGTATACTGGAATGATCGGCTCTCGGATGCAGCGCCAATTGATCGGGGGTTCCACAGGGGACAATATTGGGGCCTGTTTCTAATCAACGTCAATGATATGGCCCATAATGTCACTGTGGGTAGTCACCTAGTTTGCAGATGATACATCCATAATAGTGCGTGCCCAGTGCAGGGAAGTTGCAGAGGCTTATATGGAGACTGCATTGGGGGAGGCAAGCGAGTGGTTTAGTAGCAATCTTATGAAATTAAATCATGATAAAACAACAAGGGGAGTAGCGGGGGAGCCCAAAGTGAATATTAAGTTTCTGGGCCTGCTGATTGTGAGCAACCTGACTTGGGAGTGCCACATTGATAACTTGTGTCGCAATCTGGCATCAGCAATATACTCTATACGAAGAGTGAAATTAGTGGCTACACCCGAGGCTGAGGCGGTTTTCAGGATGCAATAGAGTGCAATCAGAGGCCTTAGTGGTGTATCTAATACTACAAATTGTGTAAATCTATTCAGAAAACACAAAATACTGACCCTCCCATTATTGTATGTACTTGCTTGCCTGGAGTTTGTTCATAAGTCGCCAGATAAGTTTTGCAAAAATGGTGATTTTCACGAATATGAAACACGAAACCAGAGTAGTTTGTCATACCGTATCATCGCATGGGGTTGATACAGTATTTCTTATTTAAAAAAGGATTTTGAGAATTATTTTTAAGTTGAGTTTATAGAGATTCCTGTAGGAAACGTTTTCGAAGCACTTCATTACCAACCTACATATACTTTGAATGGAGGCGTTTTTTAAGTACAAATGTATGTCTTATTTATAACCGTATATATTAGCCTTATAAGCAGGCTTTTAGAATTAATAATTCAAAATTACAAAATTATACAAGGGCTAAAAAGCAAAAAGTGAGCAATCCATAATTTTATTTTCATTGAATTATTTACTTTTAGATGAAAATTAAATGAAGATTAGGATTTTTGAAGAAACCTTATTTTGTCAATGCTAACAAGATTCAACAAGTTTTGGGAACTGATAGAGTTGTGATGAAGTATTAACTTCTATTATTATCTATATAAATATATAACTTCATTTATTCTCACCTTTGTTCAATTATTATCGTTTTCTTATCAGTTATTTAATGTATGATATTAACCAAATTTTAAATTTGATTTTATTTTAGTGGTATCAAAAGGACAACTTTTATTTAAAACTTGTTAAATCTCTCACATCTCACATAATTTTAAAAATATGCTTGACTTTTTAAGGTGCACACTATGAAATTTAGGAACTTTTACAATGAAAAATCATTTCACAACAAATAGTTTTAATACACATTTCGTACGTTTTGATCAGATTTTTTTGTAATAAACTATTTTATTAAATGGAAAATACAATAATTTAAGAATAATCATCATGCCTCCCTCTCTCGTCCACTGTATTGAACGACAAAACGAGAGCTATTCATTATTTTTCTGTATCGAAATGACATGATAAACGCTATCAAGGAATCGTTTATTAATAACACAAAGTCTGCCTGACGATCGGTCAATCCGTGAAACATGTAGTAGATAGGGTGTTATTAATAACAGAATGATTCCTTTTAACACAATACTTAAACTCAAATTTTGAATTTTTTTTTGAATAGGACCAGTTAATTTATCAAAAATCGCTTATATAGCCTATAATGCATTGACATGTTTTCTTAAAATTGAACGTAACAATATCTGCATTATATTCGGAGATGCAAGAGAATTTACGGTATATTAAATATAAATTGTTTTGTAGAAAAATGTGGTGAAATCAAGAATACTGTGAAATTTTAAAAATGAAGACGTACAAAATTAGATACTCCATATAAAAATATAGCAAAGTCAACGAGGTAGATGTGAAAGATTAGAAAACAAAATAAAGAAAAAACAATAAATCTGCTTTTAAAACATTTATTGAGTAAACAAAGAACAAAATAAATAAAAATATTGCATATATAAATATATATGCGGATTAAGAAGCCTCAAAGCAAGAAAAATATATATGTATATATAATATTCTATATTATTAGAGACTAGTTTTCTAGGTTACTTGATAAACTATTAGATTATTTTACATGTGTATTGCATAAACTTCGACACGTTATCAGTTCGTAAATAGATAAAATTGAAACTCCTTTCAATTTGTTACATTTACCCCTTGCGTTATATCGTTTGCGACCATATGTACTCGAACTATAAAGTATTAAAATCAAAAAATGTATCTATTTGGTTTCGTATTATTTTAATTTCTTCAGAATGATTCTAAAACACCAAAACCACCTAAACCGCCTGAGAAGCCTTTGATGCCATATATGAGGTACAGTCGAAAAGTATGGGACACCGTGAAGGCACAAAATCCTGAACTAAAGCTATGGGAAATTGGCAAGATTATCGGTCAAATGTGGCGGGATTTGCCCGAAGAGGAAAAGAACGAATTTATGGAAGAATACGAAGCGGAAAAGGTAGATATTTTATAATGAAAATGACTAAATATTTACAGTATTAATGGTTTTCTTTACAGGTTGAATATGATAAATCGTTAAAAACATATCATAATTCACCTGCTTACTTAGCGTACGTAGCTGCAAAAAACAGAGGCAAATCCGGTACGTTATTTTCTTCTAAAGAAAGTATGTATGTATGTATTGCACGTTTATTATTTAATTTATGTAGCCTTACTCAAGACTGCAATAAAAAGAAGGTTTAAGTTAGGCCAAAAGTCTAATATAATTTCTGCCAATCGTATTCGATTACGTTAAAAGTAAATATTAATTCTTCTATTTTGAATTGAGAATCTATTAAACGACAAACAAAATTTATAGTTTAAAAAAAAATCAAACAAAAATGTAAATTTGTGATAATAGTTTTATAAAAAGATATTTTTAACTTTTATGATGAGAGTTTGCAACTGATATTACACTAGTTTTACTTCGTCATATGTTTATCGGATTTCTTTAACAACTGTAAGTCTTATTTTACAGTATTTTGATAAATAATCTTCAATGAAATGTTTTCTTTTCAATTTCGATTTGATAAATAGCCTTGCATTTTTAAATTTGATAATCATAATGGATTACGTTTTCTACGCATTTGAGTTATTAACTTTAGAAAGAACAAAGTACTTTACAAACACTACTACGAGAGATTTTAGCTTTTCTTTCGCTCTTTAATATTAACGAATGTTTCATATGTAGTACTATTGATTGAGACACTAGCGACAGTAATTGATCACCCTAGCATCACTCGCCTGCGTTCTGCATGTACGTCAAACACTGTGGCTCGAAAACTGTTACAGAAGCAAATCAATCTTATCCCGTAAAAGAATTTTATCTGAGTATGTAACGTGAATTAATATGTCCTTACGTCCGGACAGCTGTGATTTGTAAAACGCAGTTTGTAGTAGGTCTGTGTCATATATAAATGTCACAAATTAGAATGTATTTGACATAAGTAAAACTTAGGCCAAAACATATACACAGTCTGTCATAGAGAGAACCGAACTTTTTTAAAATAGTAATTCTTAGTGACGCCATCTATTAAAAAAAATATGTGTTGGTAAGGTAGATCTTTTACCAATGTTATGTCAAAATATCATGACATTTGTATCATTAGAAGCAGAGAAATTGCGCAATGTGTATTTGGAATTGGTCGAAAAATGAATTTTGAACAAAGAGCTGTTTTAAACTCCGTAAATCGTTTACTGAGACGTTTAATTTGATGAAACAAGTGTATGGTGATGCGTGTTTATCACGTATGAGTGTATATAAGTGATATAAACGATTTAAAGGCGGTCGTACGGATATAAATTCATTCTGGTGCAAGCAAATCTGTGGTTACGGAAAGTAACATCGAACTTGTGCGTGAATTTATTAGAAATGAATCGAAATCCTCATTGCGATGCGTGAGAATGAAATTAAATATTTCCAAAGATTCAATTCATCGCATTTTGACACAACATTTGAGGCTGAGAAAGATTTATGCAAGGTTTGTACTACACAAGCTAACTGAATTCAACATTGTACAGACTTTATTAACGGCTCAAAAAAGGACGAAAACTTCAGGTATTCTATTGTAACTGGCGATGAGACGTGGTGTTTTCATTATGATCCAGAGACTAAGGGTCGAAGCTCTGAATGGAAGCATCCAATCGAAGAAAGACCGAACAAAACCGTTTGGGGAAGTCAAAAGTGAAGATAATGTTGATTTGTTTTTATGATTCGAAACGCACAGTCCACAAAGAGTTTGTACCAACTAGTCAAACGTTCAAAACAAGAAGTGCTTATAAGGATTAACAAAAACAATTTCCATATTTACTTTAATTAGAAATTAGAAACTATATACTCGTATCTTTAAACTATTTTTAAGAGATTTTTTCATTTATATTCATATATATTATCTTGGTGTTATAAAGCGTCTTTTGGCGCGTAATCGTCGTGTGTGCCCTCAATATTGTGAAAATTCAAGAGACCGAGCATCGAAACTCTGAATGGAAGCATTCAAGTGAAGGGAGACTGAAAAAAAGCCATTTGGTGAAGTCGAAAGTGAAGACAATCTTGATTTGTTTTTATGATTCGAAAGGCATAGTACACAAAGAGTTTGTACCAACTAGTCAAACAGTCAATACTGTATATTATCTTGCTGTTATGAAACGTCTTTTGGCGCGTATTTGTCGTGACAATGCACCATCTCGTCGCTCGACGCTTATCAATGATTTTCTAATTACAAATGGCATTTTAACCGTATTCATCGGATTTGACCCCCTGTGATTTCTATCTATTCTCCAAGCTACATTTGCCGATGAAAGGACAGCGTTATGCCGACGTCGAAGCAATTAAAAAAGCGTCGACAGCGATCTTGAAGGATGTCTAATGATGTACATCATCGGACATGTTAATTGACCGTGCAAAACGTTGTATTGAAGCCGAAGGCGACTATTTTGAATAAAAATAAATGGATTTTACCAAAATAGTAAGCTGTTGTTTTTATTTTAAAAAAGTTCGGATTTCTCAGCGACAAACTATGTATTTAAAAAGGAGCCCTTTTGAATTACATTTTATTTAAATTTACATTGAGTCAACCTTTGAAATGGAAGCTTACATCTAAACAGATGATCATATCGTGTTGTATTTCCAATCGTAAATTCTGTTTTTACCTTATCAAAGCACGTTTGCCTTGCCCCGCCTCTCGTTTTTTATGTCTCTAGAACCGATATCGTGTTCCATTTTATCACATGTTTGGTATCCTTTCCAGGTATTTTAATCATCTCAGCTTTGTGAGCTACCTTGTTAATCACTGGTCACCAAACAAATTATTTTTTATTTCTTCGCTAGACCTTCTCATTCATGTTTCTTCTTCTTTTCTTCTCTTATAAATTCTTACGCTCAACCTCTTTCATGAATCAATGTTCATTTCCCCTGTTGTTTCGCTTCAGTCTTTTGTTATTGTTTTTAATTAGCTTTACTTTTACTCTACCTTCGTCTACATTCCTTGTAACAATTAATCGTAAGTAAATATAATTTGTCTTATTCTAATTTAATAATTTTTCCTTCATTTACTTCTATCAACATTCTCGTTATTCCTTTACTTATACTGGCTCAATTTTAATATATTTTGACTTCGCTTCGATTATTCTTAGTTTGTCTCTTCTGTGACTATCATGAAGAACTTCTACGCCTCTTTTAAATCTCTCTCATTTTATTATTATTCTTGCGTCGTCTGCGTAAGTTAATTAGCATAATTTCAATAATGGTTGTTTATTATCCCCCAAAAAAATTTTATTCCTTGTTAACTGTGCTAATATTTAATTTTTCATGTTATAAGCGTTATATATTTAGCTTTCTTTCATACATTTCATGAGAATCAACAAATATCTGTACGTACACTACCGGTCATATTTATTTGCCCACCCAAATTTTATGTTTTTCCTGAAATACGGATTATCTTTCGAAAAATCTGTATTATAATTATTCAACAATATTATTAGTGGAAGTAACTCCATATGAATTTCTATGAAAATCTTAAATTGTTTATGATATATCGTAAAGGTGTCATAAATTGGAAAAATACCATAAATATTATATAGGCTAATCCCTACAGTATCAACAGTTTTGCCTGCATTTCCGAAAGATATTACCAATATTGTGTTATTGTACTAACTAATTACAATATTAGGATGTGTTATTCAAAAAGGAAAATAAATTTTATGTCAGTCATCGTTCACCTTTTGTTGCGAAAACAGTGAAATAGAGAGTTATTGTGAATATTTTAATGCAATGCCGAAGACGAAGGAATTATCTGTTTAAGTGCGCGCTATGATAATTGCTTATCATCGTACGGGTAAAAGTAATCGCGAAATTGCAAAAGAATTACGATTAAATCGCAGAACCGTTGATTATAACGTTAAAAAATTTGAAGAAAGTGGTACATTTTCCAACAAAAGAAGATCTGAACGACGCAAAGCGACATCTGCAAATGACCGGCATCTAATACGGATAAGTAGACGCGATAGACGAAAAACAGCACCAGAAATTGCTGCTAAAATGAATAGAGCGCCTGCTAAACCAATTAGTGTGTCCATGGTACAGAGAAGGTTAAGGCAAGCGGGTTTATACGGAAGAATTGCTCTGCGAAAATCACTACTACGAAAGCAAAACAAGATAAGACGACTAAATTGGGCTAAAGAACATAAGAATTGGACGATTGATCAGTGGAATAATGTGTTGTGGATAGACGAATCGAAGTTTGAACTTTTCGGTAGTAAAAGGCGAATATTCGTAAGAAGATCCGCAGGAGAAAGAGTACTGCCAGAATGTATTGCGCCTACCGTAAAACATGGAGGAGGTTCAGTAATGATTTGGGGGTGTTTTGGTGGAAGATGTGTTGGCGATCTCGTCAAAATTGAGGGAATCCTGAGAAAAGAAGGCTACAAGGAAATTTTAGAAAATAACGCTGTTCCTTCAAGGCCAAGGATTCTTGGCAAAAACTTTGTATTTCAACAGGACAACGATCCGAAACACACTTCTAGATTGTGTGGCGATTACTTGCGTCAACTAGAAGAGCAAGAGCAAATCTCTATAATGGTATGGCCAGCTCAAAGTCCTGATCTGAACCCAATAGAGCTTCTTTGGGAAGAATTGGACCGGAAGGTTCGAGAACGTGCTCTATCATCCACCACTGTACTGTGGGAACAACTTCAAGAAGCCTGGGCACAAATTACAGAAGATACACTGCAAAAATTAATTGAAAGGATGCCGCGGTTATGTGCCGCAATTATCAAAAATAAAGGTGGGCACATTGATGAGAGCAAAATTTAATAATAATTAATGATAAAGTTTTTATATAAGAAAAATGTAACTATTTTATGTTTATTTTACACTATTGTATTGGTACAATAAATAAATTTTCAGTACACATTTGATAGTTTAATAATTTTGGCTAAAACTAAGGGTGGGCAAATAAATATGAACGGTAGTTTATGCTCAGTTATCTATTCTATTAGCCTTAGATCAACCAACACTTTAAAACTTAGCAGTAGGCATTAATCTGTTCATCATTCAATCACTTGGCCTCTTCTTTTGCTTTAGTTACTCATTTTTTCAGTTCATTCTCTAATATTTTGGAAATGCTAATATTTCTATGAAACAAATTTTTTGTTTTAACTTTAAATAGTTGGATTATGCGCTCATATATATTTACTATTGAGTAACATCGATAATAGTTTTGCTTTGCTAATGCATAATTCTAACTTTATCTGTTTTCATGACTAGCCGCTCAAAGTAGTGACGACAGGGAACCGCACGAGCGCAGTAGTGGATCGTCTAAACAGCAAGCTGCTGCTGATAGAAGGATCGACATACAACCCGCAGAAGACGAAGATGGTATGAAGTTCACTACTATACTTGTTTCAACTGTTCATTCTAACGGTTCAAAATAATTATCAATGAACAATATTGTAAAAAGATTTGTACTTACAAGGCCAAACAATTAACTTTAAACATATTCTTAAAGTCGCTGTTTAATATATCCACTTCCAAGGTCATTAAAAAAAAACTTGTTCGTGTAAGTAGTCACTGATTGTCGTTAATTTTACGAAAGAAAGAACAATACTTCATTCAGCGAAGAAATTGAGCAAGCACGAGGTATCCACGCGTGTGAGACGTGCAAATCCCAATTTAGAATAGGGTCTTGTACTAGCAAGAAAAATATAAAATCTTTTGATTCCGAAATGTTTAAATTTTAGAAAAATACATTTTATTAGTTTGTATAATAATCTGAACTAATTTAGATTTGTAATGTTTTGGTAACCAAAATTTCCACAACATAACCTAATAATACGTGGGTTGTCTTCTAAGTTTTGCATATAAAAGTGGAATAAAACAGTAGATAGCTTTTAAAAACTTTGTTGTGTTTAGAAGTATTCTCCACGAATATTAATTCATTTTTGTATGTGCTCGAATCAACTCTGGAAGCAGTTGTTCCACTCGTTTATTGGTACAGTCAAAATTACGTTTTGAAGGCATCGACTGCTCCTTCAGACGACTGGAACCTTTGACTACGGAGTTCGTTCTTGATTTTCAGAAAGATAAAGAAATCGTTGGAACTTAGGTCCGAACTGTACGGAGGATGGTCCAACAATTCGACGTTTTCTTGCGTTAAAAATACAATTGTCTGTAAAAAAATAAGTAACTAAATAATTAATCCCAAGTAACTTTTTACGTAATTACAGTATTTAAGAGTTGGAATGAACCAAATACTTTATATTTCTTTAAGAATATACTTCGTAATTTAAAATGCAATCAAATTTAGATCAAGACGATGGCTATTCAGTGAAGCATGTCGCCTACGCTCGATATTTGCGCAATCATCGGTTGATCAACGAAATATTTTCGGATACAGTAGTGCCAGATGTTAGATCTGTGGTCACCACTGGCAGGATGCAGGTTTTAAAAAAACAAGTCCATTCGTTGACGATGCATCAAAAAAAATTAGAGGCGGAGCTGCAGCAGATCGAAGAAAAGTTCGAAATAAAGAAGAGGAAATTTATGGAGAGTAGTGAACAATTTCAAGAAGAACTTAAAAGGGTACTCAAACAAAATTATTTTTGTCAAGCATGTATTTATTTCAAGTCAATATGTTTCAGCACTGTAAACCTGCCGTAGATGACGAAACATTTCAGAAGATGGTTGAACGACAATATGATATTTTAAGAAGGGAACGTATGAAGGGCATGGAGGACCAGAAGATGAGGCCAGATGAACCTAACTCAAATTCTAACTCGTCAAATGAACCGGTAGCTACGTCTGCAAATAATGAAGATAATCATCCTAGAGAGGTATTATTTCTTGACAATATTAAAAGATCGACAAGATCATCATTAACGTATTACACTTTTAAATCGAAGCTGGGATATATTTAACTTATTTTCTCATGTATTAGTAAATAAAATATCTATACCTGTACTGTGATTTATATTGTAAAAGATACAGAGCCTATACTATTCAAAATATTGCATATACGAAATACTGAAAACTAAAATTTTTTTAATGTTAATAATTATTTATTTATTTATTTATGTATTTAACCTTGCAATAAATTCTGACAATACTTCGTATGAAATTGCTATATGCTATCACTTTTGGAAGCCATAAAGTTATCTTATAACCTGTCATAATGTTCAAAAGATAAATAATAAGAAGCGATATCGAATTTTTTTATTCAAATAAATAAAAGAAATAAAAACTAATGCTTCTCGAGAAAATGTAAAGAAAGAAGAAAATGTAAGATTAATAAAAAAATAGTTACAAGAAGAGGTTTCGACATTTATTTATTTATTAACTGTTAACAACCAATACAATCTGAGAAAAAATAATATATGTACGTTAAAAGAAGAAAAGAAGTAAGCAAAAGATGATGTAACAAAAAAAAAGTTTTGCATTGATTTGGCCTTTTATGATGAAAATTCATGACTAAATTAATAAACATAGAACTTTACAATTCACTAATTTTATTTTCAATTAATATACATGACAATTATTTCACCACACATTACTTTCTTTCGATGTTTAAAGTACACTGAATTCTAAGGTATAATGTAAAAACTCTAAGGAAATGATATATTTTTTTACCATGTGGTAATGCTCAGGTTTATGTTGGTCAAACAGGAAGAACTTTCGACAAACGTAGTCGGGACACAGCAACTCATACATGAAGGAAAAAAACGGATTTTTCTTTCGCTACTCATTTAATTAATAATAGCCATAGGTCAAATTTTGAATATAAAATAATGCAATTAGAAAACGAAGGACATAAATTAAATTTATTAGAATGTTTAGAAATTAATAAATGAACAAATTGACTTAAACGATTCTTCTGTTTAGTGAATAGATAGTTAATAGCCCAGCAGAACGTACTCTTCTTAACATTTCAAACTTAGAAAGGGTACTAGGAAAGTTTTGCAATATGACGCAACAATGAATCGTTGGAAGCTACTTGTTGCTGCATGTTGAGACATGTTCATACGTGCATAGTAGCCGCCGCGCCATGTCGATGGTCTCAGTTATTCATTAGCAGTGAGAGTGTAAAGTGTTTGCGATGACATCGTGGTCACGAAATGAGATAGGGGCAGTTTTGCATTATAATTTCGTGCGTGGTTTAAACATAGACCAGTGCTTCGAAGAAATGACTCTTGCACTAGGTGATGTTTGTCCACATCGCACAACAATATTCAGATGGTATAGAGAATTCCAAAGGGGAAATTTAACTGTGGAGGATATTGAGAGGCCGGGAAGACCACGAACGTCAGTTACGGAGGGAAAGTTACTACTGCGAGGAAAATGCTTGGCGAGAACAGGCGAGTGACCTACCTATAGAGGGTACTTCAGGCCTAAATGCAACAGCAATTTGTTCGATTCTGCATGGTCATTTGCACGTGACGAAACTTTGTTCTGTCTGGGTGCCGCATCGACTGACTGAAGAGCAGATGACACGACGTGTGACTTGGTGCCGGAAGATGCTAAAAAACCTTAATAAGGAACAATCTCGGTATGTGAACAACATCGTGACAGGTGACGAGACTTGGCTGTACTATTACAATGTGCCGACCAAAGCTCAAAACAAAGTTTGGGTCTTCGATGATGAGGACACACCCTTAGTTGTCAGAATATCCCGATCTGTAAAGAAGAAAATGATAGCTGTATTTTTCAAATCGAGTGGAATTGTGGAAGGCGTCGTTTTGGACACAGAAGACAGTCCTAGCTAAGTGGTATACTAAACAGTGCCGGCCTAAAGTCATTGGATCTATGAAGAACCTGGGGCCAAAGTCAAGAATGGACACCTGGTTCCTCCATCACGATAATGCTCCAGCACACCGCGCCAAAGCCTGCACCGAATATTTGGCCACGATAGGATTAAAACTTATCGAACACCCTCCCTACAGTCCAGATCTTGCTCCGTGCGACTTTGTACTGTTCCCGCATGTGAAAATGAAGCTAAAAGGGAGGCGGTTTTCCAGCGATGAGGACGTTCTGCGGGCTTGGGACAACGAGTGTGCTTTACTCCCTTGTAAAACTTGGCAGAACTGGTTTAAAGATTGGTTTCGGAAGATGGAGAGGTGTATTGAGTGTAGAGGCAATTACTTTGAAAAAATTAAATAAACAAAACTGTATTGCAAAACTTTCCTAATATTCTTTGTATTGTCGTTTTAGTTTTATTACATATTGTAAAAAAAATTGTATCTACTTTAAACATCTAAAGAAACTACTGTGTTAAATTAAATTAGTGGAAATTGTAACACTGTGTATTTATTAATTCAGTATCAAAGTTATGTTAAACATATACTAAATATATCATCTGGAGAAATAATCAACAAACTATTAATAGATGAAAGGAATACCAGGTTAGAGCCTCTAGGTATTACCGAAATTACCATTATAAAACACCTTACAGACTCTATTAGATAAGTATGAATATAGAAACTTTACTAACTACTCCAAAATATTGAACATTTGACATAATAACTGGTGATTAACATAATTAAAAGCGTATAAAAAAATTTAGATGAATCGTTGCACATCTACCTAGATAGTAATATATTGGGATATCTAAACAAGATTTGTCACCATAGGACGACTGGTCAAAAGAACCATGCTGCATTCAGGGATTATAATTTATTCTTTTAATGTGTATTAAATAGAATATTTTCAGCTTATAACGGTATAAATTATTACTTCTTTTAGAAACAAATAAATAAAATCGACGCCAGTCCAGTATTTCAAGTTGTATTTCATAAATGATTTGTATGTAAACTATTAAGCAGTAATGCTTAAATATCTCATATTTAATACCAATTAGATTATAATTTTATATTTTACATGACAGATTGTATCAATTAATGTGGCTTTACAACATTCACAAAACTTTACAATGTCATATAGTATCTGTTCATATAGTTTTGAAAGTCGAAGAACTTATAACTCTGTTTGGGCCTTTCAAAAATCAGCTTGCTTCAACGAAAATTGTTCGACAAAAAAGTCATGATAAAATGGCCGCATATATTTTTCCATATTTTTCATTTTTGATAATCTTTTATTGACATATTAAAATAAATGATTTTTAAGGAAAGCCAGTGGTGTATACTGCAAAGCCAATGTTAATACATTGGCCGGTTTTAATGTGTTGTTTACAATTGAATTCATCGTGGCCTACAATGTTTGCAATACGCACAACATATCGAATATAACAGTCAGTATACGCAAAGTAAGAAATTTACGTATAAATTTATTAATATCCGTTACAAAAAAGAATTATTCCTCGTTTACGCGGCGTTGTTATATACGATAACACCTAAACGCTTGAAAACGAAAATCACTCACTACATATTATACATAATCAGTGAAATTATATTTAGGTGTCAGATACCTTTATCTGGGTATATGATCGAAATTGCAATTCGAGATGGTCGGCCTTGGCGACGCACAAGTTTAGCTGGTGCTGGACAGGGTAGTTTTATTTATAGCTAATCACGCAATTGTGTACTAGTTCACTCAAATCATTTCTAGGGCATATATCGCTGGTTCAACCAACCGTACACAGGTTTGTCAAAACTTCATGATTTACGACGAACGGGATAGCAAATGGTATGTTGTGTGAGCGAGGAACTGAAAATTTTAAAAAATAATACACCTTTTTTAATTTTTTTTCTGTCTCTCTGATCTCATTTGATAATGATATATCCTTTTCTAAATGTTTTTTGCGTCTTGCTAATTCTAGTTACCATTTGCTATCCTGTTCTTTGTAATCTTTGTAAACCATTCAGTTGGCATTGCAAGCACCATCACATTTTATGAAACTGCCTTTCTTATAATCTGTTTTTGTAACATTTTCACCTACTATGTACAGTTGGTTGATTAAGCGATTGACACTCTAGTAAAGATGAAAGTGAACTAATACATGATTGCGCGATGTAACTACAAATAAAATTACTTTCTTACAAGGCACGCTATTGTGCGCTAATAAAACCGACAATCCCTCTCTATAATACAATTTGATTTTGGTTCAAATTTTTAATAAACTCCTTCTACTTAAAGTTTATGCAATATCTCGTTTGATATAGCATTCTGTATCTATTCGATCTTGACTTTATTTCGTAATGATAGATGTATAATTTAACAGCAGTTTGATATCTTAGATTCTACTTAATCATACAATGCGTTTATGAAAATCATGAAAAGACTGTTCAAGATTTTCTTAAAAAAAAGTTGAATTTGCTCAAAATTTTAGACTACAGATATATAAAATATATAATTGAAAATTAAATTTGTACCTTTTCCTTTTAGTTATTTTCCTTCAAATGTAGATGCTGTGAATAATGAACAAAAAGGTGAATCCCGTTATAATAAATTATATATAATTTTTAGTTATTAAATCAGATATATTGATTCTGTAATAAATAGTTATTGCTGGTTTTTAGAAAGAGAAGATTTTTCAGAAAATATATTATATTGTATATCGATGTTAAGGCTGCATACCAATATATTGTAAACAATTTATGTGTAAATTATTGCGAAAGTTTCTAGAAAATAGTACTAGGTAGCATAAAGTTGAAAGTCTGATTTTAGTAGAATTTGACATTTTACAGGTTAAACATGTACAAACCAAAATAAAGCCAAATGGTTTCATTTGTGAATAACTCTAAAAAGGTTAATGTTGCAAAATATGGGATTTTCTCATTGACAGTTTCAAACGCCAGTTCTCTACAATTTTTTATGATAATTAACAATACATCAACCGATTTCATCTATAGGAAAGAAATCACTATTAAGCGAGACTGTTTACAACTATCGGGTTTATAACGTTTTCCTTTAACTCAAAATTTATTAATTTTTTATAAAATAAAATATATGAACTAATCAAGAATATATTCTACTACTCCATTATTTGCAATTGCGATTTTTCGATCCCACGCCTAAACAAATTCGGTAGTTTGGAAGTAAAAAAAAAATAAACCAATTTTGAAGCAAGACGTGGTTATTAAAGGAGATTCCTCAAAGGTTGTTTGATAGAGAGCAATAGAGATGGAAATCTAACGGAGCGAGATTAGTAGAATAAGGCGGAGATGGAATAATCTTCCAACCGAGTTCGATTTTTGCGTAATTTTAAATGACTTGATGATGTCTTCCCGGTCTTTCTTCTAGATTTGCAGCTTAAAGGCTACGGAATTGTTAACAGGAAAATTTTTGTCTCACCAGATGCACATCAGTTTACGAGGATTTTTTACTCGGGGAGTTGCCTTCTTATTAGGACTAAGCAATTCTTGTCTGTTGTCGATGTTAATATGAAGGGTCCATTTTTCATTACCAGGAAGAATGAGGGACAGAAACAGTTGATTTTATTGACTAGCTAAATGATTATGAGCTAGCAAACAGGCACAGATATTGACAACACTGATTTTCTTGTTGTTTTCGCTCAAAATATGGCCCAACCAAACACTCAGTTTTTGACCTTTACTTATATAATAATATGTAGTATTATGGTCGAATGTTTACAATCTAATATAATGATCAATCTAAACGTCAAAATTGCTCTCTTTAAACTGAGAAAAACATTTCCGTGCAGTACTCTCCTTAATTATGTTTTCTCCATAAACGGTACAATTAATTGCTTTTTTGAAGTCAAATAAAATGCCGGAAAGGCTTGTTTTTTCTACTTAACTTTTCATTTCTTTTTGTCAATAAATAAAACAGTCTTTGCACAAATTCAAAAACTATTCAATTCAACAATATTACGACATTAAAATAACTTCGACCGTATGTCTAACAATTTTTTCTTTACAAGGCACCCTTATAAATTAAAAAATTATACAAACTTATGCATCAACCTGATAGTGCGTAAAATTTAAACGTGGATGTAGAAGTTTTAGCGATGAGTTTCGGTAAAGCCGACCATTTATCTCTGTTGTTGCAAGGAGCATCGACGCCAGAAGAGAAATGAAACCTGTGACATAGTTCGAAATTTACGCGTTCATAGATATTGGCATGAAACAAATACATAAGGTCTTGTCTGCGAGCATGCTTTATATTCGTTGGATGACGCACAATCCGACCGAACCTCAAAAAAAAAGGCTCGTGTCAAATGAGCAAAGAAGTACATAAAGAATTCAGCCGAAGCCTCTCAAATTTAAACAGGCTTTATTCATACGGATCCGAAGTAAACCGCCAATTAATTGTGTGAGTGTTCCGAAATGATGATGTTCACCGAATTTTTTTCAATTACTGGTCATGTGGCTACTGCTATTTGCATTGACAATTGAAAGGTATTGATCGGAACATATTTTGCCAGGGCAAACTTAAATCATAGCATTAGCCTTTATCATCATAATGCGAGCTCTCACACTGTCGGTTAAACAGTTGAATTTTTATGTGTGTAGTCTTGATTTATCACCTTAAGATTTCTTTTCAACTCCGTTTATCAAAAATAAAATGTGTTATTAACGTTTTTCAACACTTGAAAAGGCAGAAAAGTTTTAGTTTTAACTGCTTTCTTTTTTGAAGAAATTGCGCGCGACCCTCGAACCTGCGGTCTCATGCGAACCGAGCATGGATTTTCATCCTTAGATCACGGGGGACAGTGAATTCGAGTCTTTTATCGCGCCATAAGTTGTATTATGGAAACAATAATTATATGCACTTGAAGAGGTAGTTAACAACATGAGATATTCATTTCTGTAGCAAAAAATTTTCCCAGAACTGGTCCGATCGCATATAAACATGTAAAGATTTTAAAGGCGACTTAGTATTTAGATTTAACACAGGACAATTTGACAGCGGATATAAGCGTTTTTAATACTATCAGTCGAACTGAAAAGTCCCCGGTCTACCATAGTAAAACACAGTTTTTTGGCAAAATTCGATTTTATTATTCAACATAGTTGCCTTCGAGGGCGATACACCGATTATAGCGTTCTTCCAACTTTTCGATACCATTTTTGTAGTACGAATTGTTTTTAGCCTCGAAATAGGCCTCAGTTTCGGCGATCACCTCATCCCTGCTAAATTTCTTCCCGGCGAGCATTCTCTTGAGGTCTGCAAACAGGAAATAGTCGCTGGGGGCCACATCTAGAGAGTACGGTGGATGGGGAAGTAATTTGAAACCCAATTCACTTAATTTGGCCATTGTTTTCATTGATTTGTGACACGGTGCATTGTCTTGGTGAAACAGCACTTTCTTCTTCTTCATATGGGGCCGTTTTTTTGCGATTTCGTTCTTCAAACGGTCCAATAACGCTGTATAATAGTCGCTGTTGATGGACTGGCCCTTTTTAAGATAATCTATGAAAATTATTCCATGCGCATCCCAAAAAACTGACGCCATAACTTTTCCAGCTGACTGTTGCGTCTTTCCACGCTTTGGAGCCGGTTCATCGCGTGCAGTCTACTCGGCTGACTGTCGATTGGACTTTGGAGTGTAGTGATGAATCCATGTTTCATCCATTGTCACATATCGACGCAAAAACTCGGTTTTATTACGATTTAACAGCTTCAAACACAGCTCAGAATCATCAACTCGTTGTTGTTTTTGATCGAATGTGAGCTCGCGCGGCACCCATTTTGCACAGAACTTCCGCATGCCCAAATATTCATGCACTATGTGTCCAACACGTTCCTTTGATATCTTTAGGATGTCAGCTATCTCGATCAACTTTACTTTACGGTCATTTAAAATGATTTTGAGAACTTTTTTGATGTTTTCGTCGGTGACAGCCTCTTTTGGTCGTCCACTGCGTTCGCCGTCTTCGGTGCTCATTTCACCACGTTTAAACTTAGCATACCAATCAATTATGGTTGATTTTCCTGGCGCAGAGTCCGGAAACTCCTCATCAAGCCATGCTTTTGCTTCAACGGTATTTTTTCCCTTCAAAAAGCAGTACTTTATCAGCACACGAAATTCTTTTTTT
The DNA here is from genome assembly GCA_031893035.1 of Dermolepida albohirtum. NCBI lineage: Eukaryota > Metazoa > Arthropoda > Insecta > Coleoptera > Scarabaeidae > Dermolepida > Dermolepida albohirtum. The sequence goes on along the minus strand of JAVIWB010000225.1, from coordinate 89,078 downwards.
CCATTTTTTTAAATAACAAAAGTAGCTTCACTCTTAACGCAATATCTCCGTAACTAATGGTCGGATTGCTGTCAAATTTTGACACGTTTCGTTTGAAGGTTAGTACTATCTAAAAAACATATGGATTTAATAACAGTAACGCCATCTATGTGTCAGACCGGGGACTTTTCAGCCGACCTGTTAGATGCAGCCTTAAACTCACTGTAAATTTTTAGGCTTAACAATTGATTGTTGTTGATGTATGAAACAGGCTATTCATACTTGGAAAATAATATAAGAAATTATATTTATTCGCATATTTTATTTTACTTATTTATTGTTTAGGGTGTGATACGGGATATTATTCTTCAATTTAATACCGTGTGTCAAAAAGTAATTTTTTCCTCTAGAAGAAGATACAATGTAGTTGTAACCAGATATACTGAATCCGAATGACTTCAATTCAAATCGTTAAATATTCTACAACTTTGATTGTTAAATCTCAATGAGTATCTTTACTTTTGTAAAACAATAGTAACTGAAGGACTAATTTTAGGATTTAAAAAATTATTCAGAATAATTTGTATTTTATATTGGTATTTTTTTTATTTAACAACTACTATACCTTGTCTCAGAATAAGAAGGAGTGATTCAAATATCCCGCTAAAACGCGGAAGACATAGCTTAAAAATGTAACTTACCATAAAAATGAAACAGTTGTGAATGTAGTAGTTTGTCGACAATATTAATCTTTTTCTTTATTATTAGGTGCGCAACTAAGTTCTCGCTGTTTTTTTTTTTGATGAAAATGCAACTTTATTGTGAAAAAATGAATCATTCAAAATACTGCCCATCGCAAATGACAACTTTTTCGCATCTTTCTGGCAGAGATCGAATACCGTCACGGTAGAAGTGTTCGTCTTTTGAGGCTATCCACGAATCAAGCTATTTTGAGATGTCTTCATATGAGCGGAACTGCTGATTAGCCAGACCGTGTGCCATTGAACGGAACAAGTAATAATCGGACAGCGCAATATCTGGGGAATATGGCGGGTGGGGTTGGACCTCCCATTTGACCGTTTTTAAGTAGGTTTCAACGGGTTTGGCAACGTGAGGCCCAGCGTGGTCATGCTGTAGAATCACTTTTTCGTGCCTCTGCTCGTATTGTGGCCGCTCTTCGCGCAGTACTCGTCTCAATCGCATCAATTGAGTTTGATACCGTTCCCCAGTGATGGTTTCGTTGGGTTTCAACAGCTCATAATAAATAACACCGCCCTGGTCCCACCAAATACACAGCAAAGCCTTCGCAGCGTGAATATTCGGCCGAACCGACGACGTAGAAGCATGACCGGGCAGTCCCCATGATTTTGTTCTCTTCGGGTTGTTGTAATGAATCCATTTTTCATCACCCGTAACGATGCAACGAAGAAAACCCTTCCTTTTTTGCCGTTGCAGCAGTTGTTCACAGGCGAAAAAACGACGCTCAACGTCTCTTGGCTTTAAATCATAAGAAACCCAAGTTCCTTGTTTTTGAATCATTCCCAACGCATGCAATCGCTGGGAAATAGCTTAGCGGGTAACTCCTAATGCTGAAGCAAGCTCTTTTTGCGTTTGGCACGGATCCTCATCGAGCAATACCTCCAATTCAGCGTCTTCCTTCACGCGAACGGTCGTCAACATCGAAAACACCGTCTTTGAAGCGACGGAACCAATCACGGCACGTTGTTTCACTTAGAGCAGCATCTCCGTAAATTTTTTGGAATTCTCGATGCGCTTCAGCAGCCGTTTTCTTCGAATGAAAGAAGAAAAGCAACACTTCCCGCAAATGACGATTATTTGGCACAAAATCAGACATTTTCACACAACCAAAAGTATATGACGCAAAAACAAAATCACTAATGTGTCAAAGCGGTTTGTTTACCATATGTCTAAGCTTGGTTGATGACGTTTTGGTTATGTCACAATCGACCAGCACTTACTACTGGAGCCATCTCTTGAAAAACAGCGAGAACTTAGTTACGCACCTAATATATAAAAATAAATGCTAAAAGAAATGATGACTCATTTTATTTTTGTACTTAAAAGTACAGATTTTATTAAATAATACAGAAAAATATAGTAAAACGATGCAAAAATGTAATTAAACGTTTACAAGTTATGAAAAATGGCGGATATCTGGCATTCATTTATCCATATTAAACTTGCCTGTTCAAAAACCAATTAAATCTCTTAATAATATGTTCTACTTTGGCGCAAAATTTGAATCACTCCTTCTTATTCTGAGACAAGGTATAATAGTAAAATATATTTATTACTATTACTTTGTATTGGTCATACGAAGGCCAAGTGTTATAATTTACGTGTTAGTTACTTGTTATTGTAATTAATAAATAATATATTAGTTGTAATTTGTTTCTGGACAAATAACGTAACTGCATTAGAAATTATTTAAATTTGTTGCCATATATCAAATTTGATTTAAATATTTTTAGATTGGAAATAAAAAGAAAACTGATTTGTAATTGATTTTAATTTTTCAAAAATAAGTCGCCTTTGGAATTTAGATCAATATGAATCTATATATATAAAAATGAATGTTTGTCTGTATGTCCTTTATAGAATCGTAAACTATGCATTTGATCATGTGATGATCTTTAGCAAAGTTGTTGTGCATGAGCCCACGAAGGTTTCTAAGTTGGTCGTACCAACGTTTCCAACCGATGCAACGGGATGCATCGGCTGGAAATTTTGCAAAACAATTATTGGATATTGGAAATGGGCGAATGCAAATTGATGAATCTACACAATGCATCACCTTGCCAGCAAACTTCTGTAAGATCACAGAAAGCATAAACGAATTGGTGCAAAAAGTTTTCCCAAACATTGCACAAGACTACAAAAGTCATCAGTGGCTCAGTACGCGTCCTATATTAGTGGCCAAAAACGTTGATGTCAATACCATCAACCTCACCATTCAGAACGGAATACCCGGCGAAACGACAACATAAGTCCCTCGATACTGTGGTGAATCAAGACGAAGTTGTCAACTATCAAACTAAATTCTTGAATTCGCTTGATTTGCCAGACATGCCACCGCACGTTCTTACATTGAAAATTGGCGACCCATCATTCTTCCTCGAAACATAAATCCACTACGACTTTGCAACGGAACCAGACTCTCAATCAAGAAAATGATGAACAATGTTATCAAGGCAACAATTTTGACTGGAAAATTCAAAGGTGAAGACGTACTGTTGCCACGTATCCCAATGATCCCTACAGATATGCCATTTGAATTCAAACGTTTGCAGTTCCCGGTACGACTCGCTTTTGCAATGACTATCAACAAAGCACAAGGACAATCGTTGCAAGTATGTAGATTAAATTTGGAGAATCCATGCTTCTCACATGGGCAGCTCTATGTGGCCTGCACACGCGTCGGAAAACCTGATTTATTCGTGTGCGCACCAGATTGAAAAACAAGAAATATTGTGTATCCCACATCACTTCAATAAATATCGATTTGAAACGAAACGCTACAATGTCACAATTTTTTCAAAATGAACAAAATCAATAAAAATGAATTGAATATTTGTGTAATTCCTTCAAATTTATTTTAGTTGGTGGCGTAGGAACGCGCGCAGGGTACAGCTAGTTGTATATAAATATAAACTACCCAAATAATAACAAATTAATATTACAAAGAATTCGTTTCTAATCTTATATTACTTGTGTTTGACAAAATGTGTTTTTTGCAGAAACCAGAAGTCAATCTGTCAAACTGTTGTATAATAGAAACTATCATTATAAAATAAAATCATGAAAATATATTTAAGTTTGAATGTTTAAGAGTATTATGTTTCTAAGGAAATTGATAATCCACTTTATAACTAAACAATTTCTAAATTACTTGTATTTCTTTTCATTGGTTTATATTTTTTAAAAATTAATGTGATAATTTTGAATATCAAAATTACTTTTTGGATATTCGTAACTCCCAGCTTTGATTAATTCTCATTTCTGGATAAAGTTCACTTTGTAGTGAGACTAATTTCTCTTGTAATATCACAGGCAGTAGTGCTTCATTATATCCAGGTAACACCACATATCCCTTTTTATATGTTAAATAATGTAATCAGTGCACGCAGTAGTGTAGATAATAGTAACACTAACTAATAAGGAGAATGTTTCAAATTTGATATAAATGTCAAAGACTGGGTTATCCTGGTTAGAAGTAAAATTAATATATATCATAGGAATTGTTTTACATAACTGGTCGAATTAAATCGTTTCGTTAGCTTCTTTACAGGAAAAAGAAAACTAGAAACTTATATGGATTATTTTAATACACTCAGCTGTTTTAAGATTCGAGTGAAGATCTTCAAGTAAATAATTCATATGGTATACAAATTTTAGTGTTATCTAAAATTAATTAAATTAAAAAGAAAACAACATTCCTTTTCAAATGCTAGCAGTATTTTATATTATTTTTTGCAAAAAAGGATACCGTTAGAAATAACAATTTAAATTAGATGTTTTTGGCAAAATGAAAGCAAAGCTAAAAAATATATTTATGTACATAAAACATTAAATAATTTATAATAACATTAATTGAACCCCATGTTCTTTAATGTCTTATTTTTTTTGTGCTCTTCTTACAATTGAAACATGATTTTACACTACTTTAATTACAATTTCAGGAAATATTGAGAGAAGTTATATTAATTTGATCAGAAGAATTCGTGGCTTTATGTAAACATAGCTGCAGTTTTTTTATCGGTCAGACTTTATTGTCGCATTGGTACAATGCGATCAAAAATTGTAAAATCCTTGGTACGTCTGAAAAATTGATATTAAAACGTTTCAATTTCACATCTATTTGGATTTACCAGTGGCGTTGCTTGTGGGTATTATAGATTGTGGTGTATTATAGAAACATTAAATCAAATTTATATTAAATTTATTTACTACTTGTAATTGATTTTATTTATATTTAACATAATGCGACATATTTATGAAATTGACAAATATAAACAGAAATTTTACTAATTAAATGCATTTTTTTTATGAAATAATTATTAATAACTATAAATTGTATTTGAAGTGATCATCATCACCATTTTCCAAACAAATATGTACATTTTTCAAAAACATTCCGTAGTGTTTCAGGACATATGTGTCCAATTTCATTCTAAAATTTGCCTGTAATTCTTTAACGTTGTGAAGTCTATTATGATAACTGAAAAATTCTAATTTTAACCGCATTTTATTATGATAAATTTTATTTTTTAGGATCCAAATAAATAGAAATCCAACAGTTAGATCAGGTGTTCTGGGGCGGAATACATCTTTCACTTCTTATTAATCTCTGAGCAAGGAAGTTTTCTAAATATTGCAATGTACCAACTGTATAGCTGTATACGCAGTAACTTCGTTTTGCTGAAAGTATCCATGTAACCACTCATTTTCATTTAATTAAAAAGGCATTCAAGATTACTTTTCTAAATCTCACAGCATTAATCCTTTCATTAAAAAAGTAGGACCAATAAGTCCTTACTTAGCCTAATAGAAATAAATTAGTTGCAGTGAAACTATGAGGATTTTGTGCCGACATAGTTCGATAATTTGTTGAGTTTATATAGCCAAATAAATTAAATCAAGCTTCATCTGAGGAGAGTTTTGTTCAAAAAAACAACTATTTTGAATTACGTCCATCCTGTATGCCAATACCAAAATGTTCCACAACAATGTAAGTCTGTTATTTCACGGTAAATGCCATTCTCGCTGACCCGAGTACTGAGAAGTACTGTTATTTACAGCGATAAGAATAATACGAAATTAAGAAACGGAATTAATAACATAAACTCACAAGTTCACAAGCCAATATTAGTTATAAAATGATCAGAAATTTTGACAGCATAATAATTGTAAATTTTATAAATAAAAATTTGTTGGTTCCAAAATACCAACTTAATCATTTTTGATTTTACCTTATAATAAAATATATACAGTAAACATTTTTTTGAATTACAGGAACACTTTTAGATACATTATAAAAGGTGTTTCAAATTTCGCGGTTTTTTTAAAGAATAAATAAAACACATAATTTGCATTCATTCTCAAAAATTTTTTATTGGTAATTGAAGTATCAGTTATGACATTTATATGCGAAAAATAATATCTGCCAAATGGCCTCTTGCAGCTGCATAGACGTCCACTCTTTTGTAACAATTTTCAATGACATTTTGACATAATTGAGGCTCTATCTCACCAACGACACGAATAATTTCATCTTTCAAAGCAGGAATTGATTGCGGATTGTTTTTATAAACCTGACTTTTCACATAACCCTAAAGAAAGTAGTCTAGTCTCTCAATAAATCAATTGATTCGTGTGCAAAGTGAGGTGTAGCGCCATCCTGTTGAAACCACATATCCTCTAGATCAATATTCATTAATTCAGGCCACAAAAATTCGATTATCATCCGACGATATCGATCACCATTGACAGTTACAGCTTTGCCAGCAGCATTTTCAAAGAAGTAAGGTGTAGTTACACCACCTGACCATAATGCACACCAAACAGTAACTTGTTTAGGATGCATAGGTTTCTCATGAATAATTCGTGGATTTTCCTCACCCCAGATACGGCAATTTTGTTGCCACCAAGTTCAAAATGTCCGTCATCGGAAAACATTTTTTGAGAAAAATCAGCGGGTTGTTCATTGATGAAAGCGACAAATGAACGACGTTTTAAATGATCTAATGGCTTCATTTCCTGTGTTATTTGAACCTCATATGCCTTCAGAGTTAATCATTGTGTAAAATACGCCATGTTGTTGATCCACTAAGTCCAAGTTGTTGTGAACGTAGTCTAATGGACATTTCAGGATCTTCAGCAACACTTTCAAGAACTAAACCAGTATTTTTTTGTGAACGACCACTACGGCTGTGTTTTGCACTTTTTTGATTTTCTCTTGAAATTTTTTAATAATTCGACCAATAGTGCTTTCAGATGAACGATTATGTAAACCATAAAATTCACGTAATTTTCTAAAAACTCTTTTCACACAACGCTGATTTTCATAAAATAATTCAACAATTTGAACGCGTTGTTGTACCGTGCACGAAGCCATTTTTATAAATGTCATACATCACACTTTTTAAATGCCCACATACCCAGACAAATTCAGTGCGCCATCTATATTTTATTTATTCTTAAAAAACCGCGCAATTTGAAACATCCTTTACATTTGAGAATATAGAATATTAGCTACATACAAACTAAATGCAAGAAACATTTTATTAATGAATAATGCATTTATATGAGTACTACATTTTGATGGAGTATTGCGCACAGTGAAACGTGAGAATAATCAAATTTATATTTATATTCTTTACTTATATATTACTAAATAAATAAATCGCTGATATCGAAAAGTGTGCTATAATAAAAACCAGGCAAGTAAAGTCTTTCTACGTATGACTTGCAACTACTATTGTGCAAAAAGTGCACAAAACGATACTTTTCCCGCGAGTGTAGAAATTTGTGCTGCAAATCGAACGAGTGGAAAAGTGCTTTGCGCATACATATGTTAAACACTATATTTTTTCTTTGATCATACTTTTTAATCATAAAATATAGTATTATTTATTTGCAAATGATAAGTATGAGCTTGTGAAATTTGACGCTTTTTTGCATTATGTTATTCAATGAATTGTTACTTTTAAAGAGTATTTTTACAAAAGATTTTCATATATAGTTTCGCAATAAACGAAAATGCTGTATTTATATAGGTAGTACTTTTAATGAAGTAACATTAAAAACTAATGGGAACAATTCAAAGATGAATAGCAATTATGAATATAGATAATAGATGGCGCTACTGGTTTTTTAAATAGTTTTTAATAAATTTTTTTGAATTTACAGATTTTAATTAATAAAATTGGATTCAAATTAACGTTTAAATAATTACACTTTAGCGAGTAAAAATATTGGGTGGTCGGAAAAGTCGTGAAATATTTTCTTTGATATTTAATCTTTTATCATACTTCGGTCAGCCATATTATTCTTCGTTCATAGAAAGAATGATCTTTATCTGCTAAAAACTTGCTATTTCACAGCCTCACCTGATTTGAAAATCAAGGCGATTTAAAGAAAAGAAAGTAATGTGTGGTGAGTATGGTGCGTGTGACGACACAGTAAATCCAAAATTCGATAATTTTTGACGAGCGATGAAACTTGTATATGATCCCGCATTGCTGTGATAAAATGACACTTTACAAATAATGAGCTCTGAATGTTTCTAGGTGATAGATTCGTTGACCAATTACTGACAGTACAAGACCTTGAATTAATTATTTTTTCCTTAGTGAGAAAAAATACGAAGACACCTTTAAAATTCTACGATACAGCATAATCTTCCTGATAAATGTCTGCATTTCATGACGAATCTTCAAATGAGGGTCAAGATCGTTTTCGCACTACGTTGTAAACAATACACTTCTCATAACCAGTTATCACTCGTTTCAAGAATGGAACGTTTCTCTCATGTTAAAAAAGCATATTGCAGGTGCTTATATGCGATGTTAAGTGACCTATGGATTCATGAGGAACCCAAATATCGAGCTTGATAGTGTATCCTAGCTTTTTATGTGGTCGTAAACGCATGAATAATGGATGTTTAACGTTTCTGCAATTTCTCGTGTACCATTTGCCTCGATTAACGCCTGGACCTGCTTCTCTGAACGAGAAGTTTTGTTAAGATTAAAATCAGCACGGAATTTCGTGAATCATCGTTGACATTAACGCTATTGTAGACCATTATTACCGTATACTTTACGCCACGGTTTACATGATCAGCTTGACACATACTTTTCCCTTTACGAAACACATCAAGAAGCTGAAAAAGTTATTGAATATGAGAAATCTCAACAACACTTGCCCACAACAAATGGCAACAGATCCCAGAAACGATATAAACGAGATGAAACCACAACTACCAACTATGATTTCCCAAGAAATAATATATCCACAACCTCCTCAAACAACTGTACAACACTCAGACCAGAATTCACCAATATCTGTTCCTGTGCCTCCTCAACATGGACCTCCACCTCCTCAACATGGAAACCAAAAGTGTGACTAAAAAGTTACCTCTTTTATTTTCAAGTAATATTGAAAGTACAAGTATATACCGAACAGTTTTGAATATTTATTCCACAACCACCAATTTCACTATCAATGCTGACAAATGTGTCTATATTAAATATTCTCCTACGGACGTACTTAATGCAATAGTGGATTGATTTGAAGTATTTTGGCATCTCATTTTATATAGTAAAAAAATAATGAGAGATATTATGTTTGTACTAATAAAGTAATAATTTCATTTCGCGTTATATATTCAATACCATAATACATAACAATAAAGCTAATTATAATCCGACCAGGTCAATAAAGTCTGCTGTATGGTTAATTGCATAAACTACTACTGTGCAACGTACGAATGTAGACGTTTGTGCTGCAAATCAAATAGGTGGAAAAAGTACTTTTCGCACATGTTGCATACTATATTTTTTGTATGACAACATTTTTCAATTATAAAATATAGTATATTTTATTTATTTGAAAATGTGTAATGTCATTTGACACGATCTATAAATTTGGAAATTATAAAACATATCAGACCACACAGGAATTTTACATTTGTCATATTACCGTAAATGGTGGATGGCGTTCAAGTATTGTTGCAGAGGGTTATATTGACAAATCCATTTCCAATAAGATACAACATGCGTATAAAATCGTGTAGTTTTACAAATTAGAAATTATCTATAAAACTACGTTTAAAATACTAATGTTAAGTTGATTAAAGAAATAAGATGTATATCAACATATATCTATTCAAAGAAAGTTTTTTTTACCATCAATTATTGTTTGCAAAATCAGACAGTTTCTCAAGCACAACAAAAAAGTATCACATCTACTTGAAAAAGTGACATATCACTGTTTCATTGTGGTTGAGAAATTGCCTACTTTGCAAACGGTAATTGATGCGAAAAAACGTATTTTGAATAATGATCGTAGCAATAGCATTTGTAGTCCTGCTGTCACTGTCAAAACATAAATGTAAAATCTAGTTTTACTAATAATATACTTTTCCTAACTATTTATAATAATAGTGATATTGTATTATAATCTCGTTAATTTACAAGTTTACTTACAGGGTGTTTCAAAAAGAATATACGTGCAACATTTTCTTCAGAAACACGAGGGCGGCCAGGACTCTACTTTACATACATCCTGTATCTACAAACTGTCGATACCATCTGCGAATGTTCCACCCATTCGGAGGATCAATTTGGTAGCTCAACCCGAAACGTCTTTGCATTGTAGTCATGGAATTGTACTTCTCAAACTCGAGAAAACAAAATGATTTCTGCTGCGGAGTAGCCATTTTAAACATATGACGGTTACCAAGAAAGACAGCAGACAACTGACATCTAGCGGCTATTAAATAAACTATATTATGTATTCGTTTCTCCAATAGCTGAGCCGAGGCGCAGCGATCGATAGTTTGGACAAAATAATACTTTGTAATACGTATATTCTTTTCGAAACACGCTATATTTAAAAATTCAGTAATTTGGATATGCTATACCAAATGTGAATCAATATTTGACATTCGTTCACAATATGTATATGTACACTACTACTTTGTTTCGTGTAAATCAATGACAATTAACATGACAGTTTCTTTCGAATATATCATTTTTATTATATTACATTCTAGATAACTTTTACATTTCTTGATCAATAAGGTTGATATATAACCCCTTTCCACATTAACTTTTGTAAATTCTGTATACGCATTTCGACAACCAAGTTGTCATCATCAGCAGATAATTTCAAAGTGTCGCATCTGGTAAAACACGGCGAAAAAATTGTACGAAAAACAAACTCCGTACGCGATCCACACCGTTCAAAACCAAGATGTGCACTGTGTCTGTTTCACAAGATTTTTAAAAATTACTTTTACTTAAACTAACATGCACTACATTGAAAAAGGTTATTATGGTCAAGCAAGTGTCTGTGTGATTTATGTGTAATTTATGATATTGTTCCTCCTGTCTTTCAGTAGAGAGAAAAGAGGGGTTTGTAAGGGCCCGGCGTCATTATAGTTCACCACATGGCTTAAATTCTTTAAGATGTGCATGCTTTCATACGCGTCCAGTTCGCGATAATTGTACACGTTCTTTATCAAATGTAAACAATCCATATTAACACTGTGGTTATTTTCTAATACATGTCTCACTATACCCGATTTTTCCGGTCGGTTGAATTTTATGTGCGAAAGGTGTTCTTTATACCTGGTTTCGATCGATCTTTTAGTTTGGCCGATGTATTGTCTATTGCACTCTAAACATTCAATTCGGTAGATTCCCGATTTTTTATTTTCTTCAATTTTGTCTTTTGCATTTCCTAAAAGCATTTTAAGGGAATTATTGGGGCGGGAACAGACTTTAAACCCGCGATCTTTAAAAATACTATTCAGATTTTTTGTCACACGATGGAAAGGTAAACAAACAAAATGCTTTTCCCGATTGCTCTGTGGTGAAAGACATGTGGTGTCACGGATTGTTTTTCTTATGTTGGCCTTTCTAATTAATCCATTGATTATTTCCGAATCGAAACCGTTGTATACCGCGATATTCTTAATGAGGTTCAATTCTCTTTCATATCTTACTTTTGTTAGTGGGAAATTGATCAAACGATTAATCAGAAAATTGAATGAAGCCATCTTCTGTTGCATGCTGTGATTTGAGTCAGCCGTAATGAATCTATTGACATTGGTTTCTTTTCGGAAAATATCAATTTCTATTTTGAGATCATTCCTAATAACTAAGGTGTCCAAAAAAGGCAACTTGTCATTGTTTTCTTTTTCTACTGTGAATTTAATTGTCGGGAATTTTGAATTTAACTGTTTAACGAAATCATTTAAGTTGCATTTTTGTGTATTGAAAACCGCGAAAATATCATCGACATACCTGACCCAAATTCTTGGAAAATATTTAGCTTTATTTTTTAGTTCTATTTCAAAGTTACTCATAAACAGGTCCGCTATGAATGGAGAAAGACAATTGCCCATTGCAGTTCCCTGTTTTTGTTCATAGAACTTCCCTTCGAACTGAAAACAATTTTGGGACATGCAAAGGTTTGTTAATCTCACGTATTCCTTTATTTTCTCTGGTTCGATCTTATTTTTGTGAAGCAGTTCTTCTAAATATTTTAAAGTTTCTGGGATCGGTACCGAAGGAAACAATGACGTTACGTCGAATGAAACTAAAATTTCTCCTTTTTCTAATTTACAATCTTTGATCCTTTGGATAAATTCTAATGAATTATTGACTGAGAGACTTTCAAGTTTTTCGGGCAAATTTTTGTATTCATTCACTAGCCATTTTGATATCAAGTAAGTAGGGGAGTTGATCCCCGAGACAATTGGTCTCATTGAGTTGCCTGGTTTGTGTATTTTAGGTAAACAATACAGTCTAGGGATCAACGGATTACTTACACTTAGCCTATAATTCAGATTCGGGGTTATTAACTTTGAACAACTTTTTAACGCGTTTTTTGTGTCCCTAATCATTTTTGGTAATGGAGTTTTCGTACATTCAACATAGGGCCCTTCTGAGATTAAATTTTTCACTCTTAGAAAATAGTCGCTTTTGTTCAAAATTACTAACTTATTCCCTTTATCTGCTTTTAAATAAAAACAGTCTTTCGATCTGAGACTCTTAATTAAGTTCCATTCGTGGTGCACTACTTTTTGTTTTTGTTCTTGTAAGTTCTGTTTGATTTGAGTCTTACAAGCTTCTCTAATAAAATTTTTTGAAGTTTGATCTAAATATTTAATAGCCGCTTCGATGCTTGCGATCACCTCCTCGGTAGGAGTTTCGCGGTAAGACAAACAATGTTTTAAACCTTTATTTAATAAGTCTATTTCTCCTCGATTAAAAGTCTCGGATGAATTATTTACAAAAGTTAATGTGGAAAGGGGTTATATATCAACCTTATTGATCAAGTCAATCAACCACAGGCTCCATCAAATTCAACTTTTACATTTCTCTTGACAACAGCCAGTATGCTAGATATTTGCTTAAAATTTAATGCAGACATGTACTTAATTAGCACGCTGACATTTTAAAAAAATCTAAACAGAAATAGAATGTTAATATTTAATTTTTTTCAATAAAAACAATGTAGTACTTAATATATTAGAGCATCAAAACTGTAAATTAAACAAATAATTATTTAAAAAGAACAAATTCTAAGAGATAACTTAATATTCATATGCAACTAATTAACACATTTTACTATCTTCCTCAAAAATAATAACTACATGTATTCGTGTGTTTTAAATATAAATAACGTTTACCTTTGTTTTGAATCACTAGGACACATCTTCCTGGTATACTTTCTATTAAGTTTTCATGCCTAGATTTTGGTACCTTTTCCACATATTCAAATATTGGATTTAAATTTAATGATTTTCTAACTTTTATTACTGTATCGATATCATTCCAAATGTGTTCCAATAGCTTCAAATCTTAGCTCTGTGGTGGCCACTCTAAAACTTTTATTTTGAAATCGTTTAATCAATTCTTGACGCAGTTAATGGAATGTTTCGGGTCGTTGATGCAGACAAGAACTAAATTATCGTCACCGTATAGTTCTATTGTTATCTTTAAAATGTATCGATTATACTGATTTAAGATGTCTTCAATTCTTTTTAACTGTTCCACGCCATGACATACAATGCCTATGCCTTAACAGTACCCCTACTGTGCTTAAATACTCTTCACTCTATACGAGGGCTTTTTTTAAGAAATATATATTTTACAAAAGTTTCCAAGAGCATTTATTTTCGATTACATATGTTTATACCACACATAAGTTCCTTGCCTTTTGGTTTGAACATTTAACGTAATGAACGAGTTTTGTGATATTCTCTTCATAGAACCTTGTTTCCTATGATGATAGCCGGTTATTCGTCGTTTTTACTTATTAGTCTCGAAACTCTTTCCGCCCAGGAAGGCCTGGTGATATCGACAGATTTGGTATTCACTAGGCGCGAGGTTTAGATTATACTATGGTCTTTTTTAAACCAGTTCGTCTGTAAGGTACTATGGTCATTTTCATGCTGGGTCGTCTTTAAGGTACCTCATTATGTACATTATTACATAAGTAGCGATACTTCTCAATATTCTAATTGATTTGATCATCATATGCAAGATCACTTCAGCAATTTAGGTTAAAAAAAATAACATTTTTGACGTAAAGAAAACTCAAACTTAATAGTCTTATATTACTCCAAAACTGATCATTTATTTAGTGCAAAATGAATATTGTTACAATAATTATTTATAATACAATATCAAATTAAGAAATATATTTTGGTACCATTGAATTCATTCTTTTTTAACGAAATTTCGATTGTGTATTAAATTGTAAGTTTTCTATTTCCTTATATTTGACCAAAAATTAGTGAAAGTTTTTCAAATTTTATTTTCTGACAGGAACCCTGTTTTACTGATTTTTTGACCAGTTATGTATATATTTCTAACAAACTAATGAGAATATGTGTGCGTCTACATTTTAATACTACTAAGTGAATTTGAAACACTTCGTATTACAATTTTTACTACATCATTCGATTGCACTTTATAATTTTCATAGCCAATGCATCAAGAAGCTGAAAAAGTTATTGAACATGAGAAATCTCAACAACAACACCTGCCCACAACAAATGGCAACTGCGTAGACCCCAGAAACGATATAAACGAGATGAAACCACAACCACCAACTATGATGCCCCAAGAAATAATACATCAACAACCTCCTCAAACAACTGTACAACACTCAGACCAGAATTCGCCAATATCTGTTCCTATGCCTCCTCAACATGGACCTCCACCTCCTCAACATGGACCTCCGCCTCCTCCACCTTCCCAAACCGTACATCATCATCAGCAAAGTAATATGCCACCACACATGCCACCTAATCACGTACCTTCTCATATGCCTCCAAATCATCCAATACCACCCCATGGTGCAGGTCCTCATCCTGGTTCGCCAGGGCATCCTGGTCCTCCCCCTCATCCCAACCCTTCAGGACAACCTATGATGCCTCCGTCTCAAATACCATATCAACAGTATCCCCCAGGGAGTCCTCAATCAGTTCCGTTACCTCCAAGACCTCCCCATCCTGCTTATGGATATTCTCAACAGCAAGGATATCATCAACCTTATCCTCAGTATCCTCCTCATCCATATTATCATCAACCTTACGGCCAGTATCCACCTCATTTAGGTAGACCTCATCCTTATGCTCATGGTGGGCCACCGGATGGTCAACATGTACCAGGTGGACCAGAAGATCATGGACCACCTCGGATGTACGGCGCAATGATAGATGCAGATAGGCCACCCAATGACGGTGAAGGCCCATTAAATCAGTCTCCAGATTGTCAAGGAGATGATAAAGGTACGAATAATGTTAATTTAGTAAAATCAAATATTGCAAATTTAAATCTGAATTATTCTAATTCCACTGAAGAGCCGACGATTTACTTAAAAAATTATAGACAGAATATATGTATGCTGAAGTAAATGTCGGCCTAGGAAATTTACAAGAATATAACGTCCACTGATTAATATATGTACCTTACCTGATATTTCGTATAAGATACTATGTAAACTCAAGAAAATTCCATGATAATCATAAATACGAAAAAATTTCGAAGCTGTAGAAAAATACAATCAATTTATGTAGATGGTGATAAAATGGTCCAATCTTATGAATTTGTCTGCATATATTATCAATAAAGCACAGGAAGATCTATATATGACATCGTTTCCTCAGTTTTTATTGGAGAAATAAGTATATCCCACGTCTGGTAGTTAATTCGAACTTAATTACTTTCTTCAGATTCAAAGTTTACACAACTATTTGACTTGTAATGTTTCTGCTACTCATTTGATTTAGATTAAGACTTCTATATATTTATGTACTGCCTGCGTTATATACTAAGCTGTATTTTTTGATTTAAAACAAGCATTGTTGTTTCCACAATTCTACAAGGAATATTTAATTACGATTTCTGGAACGTTTTCTTTTTTTCAGATTCCAAGGGAGAAAATTCTCACGATGATGGTAGGGAAAGAAAAGATACTGACTGAAGGGTATTGAACATCATAAATCAGAAATATTTACTTTTACATTGCTTTAGCGGTGAATTTATATGATTTTTTAATAAATTTTTTTTGATTTACAATTTACTTTTAATTTTTCCTCTTCACTTCTGTGGTATTACGTGAAAATGCGAATAAGAGAACAGGAATCCCGTACAATTTTTATTACCAGTGCAATTAAATTTCCCAGACCTTGTCCATACTATATATATATATATATATATATGTATGTATGTATGTTTAAAACTCGTTAAAAATTTTGTAGTTGCTGCTAAAAATGTATTTTTGGAATTTTTTGAATTCCGAAAGAAAATATTTGACGTCAGCAGGTATGTTGTGACGTACGAATACCTATTTATATTTTTAATACAGTGTGCATTCTTATTTACTCAGGAAGTGGTACGATACACACACTTCGAAACAAAAGCGATTATTTCCTGACAAAAACGGTTTTCCTTCAGTTAAATTGGCAGACTTGACAAAATGCACAATCTGTAAACAAATCATATGATGTCACTCAATGATCGCACTCAGAAATACTCGAGAATTGATTGAAAACATTTTAATAATTTACATTTATAAAATACTCCTACAATAAATAGAGCCTTTTACGTTTGAAATAAGTAGTTATGAAACTTATTCGATAAAAATAATATGTATATAACGTGATAATACTTCTTTCCAGAAAATAATACGACAGGAAATAAATCAAAAACCATTGATATTTATATCTTCGCGTTGCTCTTAAGAAAGTCACTGTACATGTTTAAGATACGCGTGACAAAGAATTAAGGATAAAATGACAATCGATAAGAATAATCTGCAATACCCTGCTTACTAATAGATACGTCGTCCAATTATAAATAGACTACTTGAGATTTCATTGTACTGACGAATTAGTTGTCTCTTGGAACATGTAAAATTCATTAATTTATGCACTGATAACGTTAAAATCGTATCCTAGACAGAATACGAACCTTAATATATAAGTTAGGGTTTTTGCTAATGACACAAAGGCGATGCATTTTGTATTCAGGTGTTAATAATGATTATTATTACAATAAATGATTCATGAAAAAAATAGTGAGCGTTTTAAATGTCAAAATACCTAAAGACGTTCCACGCTGAGTATGAAGTACAGGTTCTGATAAACCATATGCTTTTCACTTCATTTTTACAAATAAAAAGTATATCTACTCCTTTTTTTGTTCTAACTTGCGATTTATTTCTACTACAATAAACATTATCAATTGTACGCTAAATGACGGAAATGGAATTCCGTGACAAAGTATTGATAGAATTGTTAAACAGGATTTGCTATTCCTGATGTGGAATACAGAAAACAATAATAGTTATTTCTTACTCTATTGCTAACGCAGCAATTTTTAAATTTGTTATCGTTGGGGGGGGGGGAAGGTAGATTAATCGATATGCAGGAGAGGCGCTTGCTGTTAATAGCGAACTCCATCATCCTCTACCTGCTTCTTGATGAATTAATATATTTATTTAAATATTTAAAAATAAGAGACATTCCATAGTTAGTTTGCCGTTAAACATTAAAAGCTGTTTCCTTTTAATAGCAAATAATGAACAAAAGACTTCTTTTCAAATAAATACGTTTTTAAAATTACGTATATAGAATTATTTTATCATTTTAGTAATTAGTCTTATTATTATTACGAGAATATATTAAACACTAATAAAAAAATAATATGATTTATTGAAGTAAGTATTCTATAATATACATGAAAGTTTGTGAACTACGCTTCTAAAATATATAAATATGTAGATGTAAAACGCTTTGTAAAAATATTCAACAAGATATTTTTTGAATATATAATAATAATAATAATATATAGTCAACTGAAGAAGAATGTTAAGGCACGGATTACTATTATTATAAATCAACCAATATGGAATGTCATTTTTTAATTTTAAATTATATAACATTTCTATATTTCTTAATGAATATTACTATTTAGACATATGTATTATAAATTAACAGTAGTATATAAGTAATAATAAAAAACATGCATTAGAATCTATTAGATATAAAATAAAAAGTGGAACTGTAGTAATTATAATAATAAGAATATTTCGGAACTTGGAAATAGATTTAGTTTTGGAATAGAAGATCGAAATTTAAAATAGCTGTAATTAATACTATTGGTTACAAATGTTATCTTCTGACATTGGATGAACATGACTCAGCAGCTGTGCAGCCAGTGAAACTTTCTTGTTTAAGTAGCTGTTGGTCAAATGTACTGTTTGGGGTTGTCTGGATATCATTTTCAAATATGTATACTTGTACTTAATGCCTAAAATACATTTCCCAATTTCCTTAAAAGTCAATATGTATGTAACTTGATATACACCAAAAACTTGGAAAACTGCAATGTGTATGTAACTTAAGATACTGTCGATGTACTTCATATTTACAGTTCGTGTTAGACAACCTTCTTTACATATCAATCAAATGACTAAGAGCGCTATCTTCCACGTAATACCGTGAACTTTGTTTACTGCCAAATCTAGGATAACAATTATGGTTACATAAATCGACTTCTGCTACGTAGATACTGTTTTTTTTTTAAATTTGAAATGCTTCTCTTCAATTGTACTGTAAAATGAAGTTTATTAAGAACAAGATTCAGAAAACGTGTCATGAATTCTTCCCTACATGTTTGTATTACTATACCAAGTTTTTGACTTGACTCGTTGGCTATACTGTTTGTTTTACTTGTAGTTTTTGTGAACCACACATTAAATATGAGTATATGATCGTTGTATTATTCCCATTTTTTTTTAATAATCTTACTGTACTTTGTTAATGTTTCATTTCCGTTAAGTAAAATTCGGTTATTGAACTTAGGAATTAAATAAAATCTGTGTAAGTTTATCTAGTTTTCCCTGATATTTATATTAAAGTGATTGATTGTATTTTAGATATATGTTATATTTGATAGAAGAAAGTCCATATAATAGATGTAAGAAGGACAAAAGCATTCATTGGATTCTTTAACTATATTATTTACTTTAATAGTGATTAAAACAAAATAATGGCGCTAGTTCAAAGGAAGGAGTATAATATTTTAGTATTAGGAGAGACTGGAGTTGGCAAATCCACATTTATTAACGGTCTGTTTAATTATTTTTCCTTTGAATGTTTTGAGAAAGCTCGAACAGCATCACACGGAAAATATTGTATTCCTACAATATTTGATTGGAATGGTGAACATTGTATAGTAATTGGTAGAAATGAAGATGAAGGTGAATGTCAAGAAATTGGTAAATCGGCCACAAAGAATGTGAGGTCATATTTATTTGAATTTGGAAATATTGGTATAAGAATTATTGACACACCAGGATTTGGTGATACCGAGGGAAAAGAAAAAGATGAAGAGATATGTGAAAAGTTACTAAACTTTTTATCAACCCGTAATGAATTAATTGAATTACATGGAATAATTTTTGTATTTCACTCAACTATTAATAGAAAAACAACTTTCTTTACATATTGCATTGAACAAATTTTTTCTAAATTACATCGTGACGCTTCTCAAAATATCATTTTTGTATTTACACATACAAAAGCAACTAATTACAGACCAGGTTCTACAGCTTCTTTACTAAGGAATGTATTAAAAGATATGGAGCATGTAAATATAAAGTGCGAGAAAGAAAATATGTTTTGTATAGAAAATGATTGCATTAAATTTTTATTAGCTTCATTCTATAATACAGAGAAGTTAATATTTGATGATGACGAGAGAAATTATTATATTCAACCTTGGAAGAAATCATCTGATGAATATATAAGGTTTGTTTTATATATACATACATATTTAAGGAATATAAATTATGGTTTTGATACAGAAAACAATTTTAGTGATAAAATTAGGTAATTAATTATATTTTTATGTACCTTTTTAATATGCTTTAATGCAGAACATGAATGATCTTGCGTCCAAAATAATAGCAATTATGTAAAACACAAAACACTTGACCCCTTATCTATTTATCTACACTAGGCTTCTGTCTCACTAACAACTATATTTTCCCTAACACCATTTACGAGTGATGCGTAATTTGAATTCCACATCTTGGCCATTTCGAACTTTTGGATCATTCTTGATTCCACGAGCTTTCTTCTCTAATTGTTCTGACTTTTCAATATTCGTAAGACACTTCTTTTCTTCATTAATTCCTGCTTCATCCATAGACATGAAAGGGTTTTGCACATTATCTTTGTTATCTTCCTTTATCACGTCTTTATCATATCATCGTCACTATCCACTGTATAAATGTTGTTGGTACATGGTTTCATATAATCAATAACAGGGGAGGTAATGCTAGATCTTCGCCCACTTTCTAATTTCTTTACGCCATATTGGTTATGTTTTTTTTACTGCCGTTATCATGCATGGGCTAAGGAACTTTATATTAAATTTTGCTTGATCGAATGGCGTTCTCGTAATTGCCACTATATCCTCAATTTTGTATCGGGTTGTCTTTCTTCTTTGATTGAAATTTCTCTTTTAGTAATATTTTCGTTGTTACTTCTGTAGTGTTAAAAAGAATCATTCTATTATTAATAACACCCTATCAACTACATATGTTTCACCGATATCACGGATCGTCAGGTTGATTTGTGTTATTAATGAACGATTCTTTCTGAGTGTATTATCATATCTTTCGATACAGAAAATAATGAATAATATAATATCTCCCTCTCTCGACCAATACATAAATGTATTGACCGACAAAGCAAGAACGCTTCTATCTTACAGATCGGAGACTATGTTTCCAGTGTATAATAGACAGAAACTTACATCAAGGCTTTATGCCAATTAAAGAATGTTAAAAAGAATCATTCTATTATTAATAACACCCTATCAACTACATATGTTTCACCGATATCACGGATCGTAGATATGATAATACACTCAGAAAGAATCGTTCATTAATAACACAAATCAACCTGACGATCCGTGATATCGGTGAAACATATGTAGTTGATAGGGTGTTATTAATAATAGAATGATTCTTTTTAACATTCTTTAATTGGCATAAAGCCTTGATGTAAGTTTCTGTCTATTATACACTGGAAACATAGTCTCCGATCTGTAAGATAGAAGCGTTCTTGCTTTGTCGGTCAATACATTTATGTATTGGTCGAGAGAGGGAGATATGATATTATTCATTATTTTCTGTATCGAAAGATATGATAATACACTCAGAAAGAATCGTTCATTAATAACACAAATCAACCTGACGATTCGTGAATTCGATGAAACATATGTAGTTGATAGGGTGTTATTAATAATAGAATGATTCTTTTTAACATTCTTTAATTGGCATAAAGCCTTGATGTAAGTTTCTGTCTATTATACACTGGAAACATAGTCTCCGATCTGTAAGATAGAAGCGTTCTTGCTTTGTCGGTCAATACATTTATGTATTGGTCGAGAGAGGGAGATATGATATTATTCATTATTTTCTGTATCGAAAGATATGATAATACACTCAGAAAGAATCGTTCATTAATAACACAAATCAACCTGACGATCCGTGATATCGGTGAAACATATGTAGTTGATAGGGTGTTATTAATAATAGAATGATTCTTTTTAACATTCTTTAATTGGCATAAAGCCTTGATGTAAGTTTCTGTCTATTATACACTGGAAACATAGTCTCCGATCTGTAAGATAGAAGCGTTCTTGCTTTGTCGGTCAATACATTTATGTATTGGTCGAGAGAGGAGATATGATATTATTCATTATTTTCTGTATCGAAAGATATGATAATACACTCAGAAAGAATCGTTCATTAATAACACAAATCAACCTGACGATCCGTGATATCGGTGAAACATATGTAGTTGATAGGGTGTTATTAATAATAGAATGATTCTTTTTAACATTCTTTAATTGGCATAAAGCCTTGATGTAAGTTTCTGTCTATTATACACTGGAAACATAGTCTCCGATCTGTAAGATAGAAGCGTTCTTGCTTTGTCGGTCAATACATTTATGTATTGGTCGAGAGAGGGAGATATGATATTATTCACTTCTGTAGTCTTCATTGAAATTGACATATACTTCCATTCGTTTCATTACACTCAATACATTTAATTTTAGGTAGCATAAGTCCTATTGGTTAGTTCATTTTCAACTAAGCATAACTGCCGTAAATTTTTACGTGGTGATTTTGTGAGTACAATTTTTCCGTAGATAATTTTAATCTCAGCTTGTTGAATAAAAGGACTTTCCTACAGGCATCGTATTTCCATGGCGACTTCGGGCATGACTAGAAAAGTGGTTTCACACTCAGATCCAAATGCTTCTGTAGTTGAATTTATATTGCCTAATATTTCTACTTCTTTAATACCTATTCTTCTTAACTTAGT
This sequence comes from Dermolepida albohirtum, assembly GCA_031893035.1. NCBI lineage: Eukaryota > Metazoa > Arthropoda > Insecta > Coleoptera > Scarabaeidae > Dermolepida > Dermolepida albohirtum. The sequence continues at coordinate 66,430 of JAVIWB010000225.1, read as the reverse complement.
ATAGGTGGTATAAATCCTTGAGACACCTAATTTAACTGTCTCATATATTTCTAATTCTTTCTTCAATGTATTTGTGGTATAAACTCATAAAGTATTTCTTTATTTTCCTGGGCGTCAGGTACGTTATCAATGTATTGTATTAATGCTTCATTCTCAACATTCCCTTGCTTACTAATGTTTTCATATGCTATATATAATTCTAGACACTCTAATTCTGCCTTTTCTTTCGTGTGGTCAACATTTGATGGACGTTTGCATTAGTAAACTTTTCCTCAAATTTTGTTATATCGTCTTGTAACACCTTCCAAGATGTAACGCTAGAGTTATAGTGCGTTCGCGCCTTAGAAAACAGTACAGCTCTTACAAGACTACAGTAGATTGTTGTTATACTTTCCATAGAAACATATCAATAAAATATGAGCGGACGTAAAATAGAACAGTTTATATATAAATGTGTATGTTTTTATGTATGTGTATATACCGTGAATATATTTTATAATGCAACATGCACATACATACACTAGTTGCTAGAGTAACGTAATAATGAAATGACAGCAATGTATTTTAGCGTGTATTTTATTTTGCAACATAGGATGTCAAAATAAGTTACTCTATTTTTGAGGTATGTATAGTGTAGAAGAAAAACTGTTATTAGTGAACTGGTATAACTCGAATATGAGTTTGAGGAGAGTAGCAGATTTGTTTCAAATTACATATCCTGACCGTCCAAGACCGAGTCCAACTACAATAAGTAGGTTAGTACAGAAGTATAAAAATAATGGATGCATCGTTCCTAATCATAAAAAAAAGAATAGGCCAAGATATGTTATTACTGACGCCAAAAGAGATGAAATTCTACAAACAATCGAAAATAATAATATGCTCTCCACAAGAACTTTAGCACAAACTGCAAATGTAAGCAAATCTTCGGTGCATAAACTACTAAAACGAGAACATTTTAAGTCGTATCATTTTCAAAACCATCAGGAACTAATTGCGAATGATGCAGAAAGAAGAAGTAATTTTTGTGAAATCATGTTGGATAAGCTTCATAATGATGATACTTTACTACGCAGAATTTGCTTTACAGATGAAGCAACATTTTATGTAAATGGTGAAGTAAATTCACAGAACTGCCGCTACTGGAGTAGACAAAATTTGCATAGATATCATATCACAAGGACTCAGCGGCCACAGAAAGTCAATGTTTGGACTGGGTTGATTGGACACCATATTGTAGGACCGTTTTTTATTGAGCGTACTCTTACAGGAGAAAAATATTTAGAATTGCTTGAGTACAGAGTTATGCCAGCCCTCCACGCTTTAAATATTGATGGTGAGATTTGGTACCAGCATGATGGCGCGCCGGCACATAATTCTCATATGGTTAGAACATTTTTCAACCAAAGATTTCCAAACCGTTGGATAGGACGTGGAGGAGAAGTAGAATGGTCCGCAAGGTCACCACACCTGTCTCCAAACGATTTCTTTCTTTGGTCATGTATCAGAAATAAAGTTTTTCATGGAGAACCTCTAAACAATATTGACCAATTAAAAAATAGAATACGAGTTGCTGCAAGAGAAATAACTCCAGAGCAGATACAAAATACAATAAATGAATTCTACAATCGCTTAGGATACTGTCTGGCCGTCAATGGTGACATTTTTGAAAATTTGTTAAATTAGTTTTTAAATTTTGTTCAACTACTGTATTTCACATCCTATGTTGCAAAATAAAATACATGCTAAAATACATTACTGTCATTTCATTATTACGTTATGTATGTATGTGCATGTTGCATTATAAACTATATTCACGGTATATACATACATATATGCATAAGAAAGTTACGTTTGTTGTGAGATCCAATGCCAAGTGAGGATCATATATGGACCTCACTTTAGAGTTCCAACATTTTTCACTTATTCTGAATATACACAACATATATATGGTAAAATTAAAGTATTGACAAGACCTCATTTAAATAGCGAAATGGCTAAAATCGTATGACTTAGTTCAGCACCTTTTCAGCAGAGGTACTGATAGCAAGCGTATATTATCTGAGAGTGTATAATTATTTCTATATCTAAAATAATGTTGCCGTTGTGAGGTCCGCATGTTTGGATAAAGAAGGCAGCGCTTGCAAGATATTATTGCTGAAAATTCAATTTGTCAATTTGAATATTGTATTGGTTTGGATGCGCAGCAATATTATGTGTTAGTCATATACAGGGAAAAAAAAAGGATTTGATTTAAAAACTATCCTCGACTAAACTGCAAAAAGTAATATTGTCATATTACCAGTTCGAATATATTCATATATTAATTTTTAAGTAAAAGAAATTTGGCAAGGGAAATATCGGCATTGTATTGCAATAATTTGAGATATATTACATATAATCATAATAAATGCAAAATCAGTAATTGAAAATAAATTAATTTTATTATAATGTATGCATGTATTGACATTCTGTAACTAATAGAGAAAATTAATTGTAATATGAATGAAAAAACTGAAAAGAGTAGGTACAATATTTGTTAGTTTTTATTATATGTGGTTACAACAAATATTGTATTTTAATTTTTCCCCAGACTTATTGCTAAATATTTCCGTGTGTCCAGTCTTTAATAGCATGTATTCAGTTTTCTTTGTTGGTTTTGTATTTTTTATATAAAGTTTAAAGAACTGTAGAGCAATTATCTTGAACACAAGATGTCTAAGAAGCTGAAATTAATATATGCTTAATAAAAATTTAATATTTACTTCAGACAAATTCTCCACATAATTATCATTTACCTCATAGCCTTCAATAATTGCTTCATTTTCATTATTTTCGTCACCTATACTTAAATTAATATATACAAAGGGTACAGGGAAAGTTTTGCAATACAGCTTTGTTTATTTAATTTTTTCAAAGTAATTTCCTCTACACTCAATACACCTCTCCATCCTCCGAAACCAATCTGTAAACCAGTTCTGCCAAGTTTCACTAGGGAGTAACGCACACTTGTTTTATCAAGCCCGCAGGTCCTCATCACTGAAAAACCGCACCCCTTTTAGTTTCGTTTTCACATGCGGGAACAGTGCAAAGTCGCAGGGAGCAAGATCTGGACTGTCGGGAGGGTGCTCGACAAGTTTCAATCCTGTCGTGGTCAAATATTCAGTGCAGGCTTTGGCGCGGTGAGCTGGAGCATTATCGTGATGGGGGGACTAGGTGTCCATTCTTGACTTTAGCCGCAGGTTCTTCATAGATCCAATGACTTTAGGCAGGCACTGTTTAGTATACCACTTAGCTAGGACTGTCTTCTGTGTTCAAAACGACGCGTTCCACAATTCCACTCGATTTGAAAAATGCAGCTATCATTTTCTTCTTTACAGATCGGGATATTCTGACAACTACGGGTGTGTCCTCATCATCAAAGACCCAAACTTCGTTTTGAACTTTGGTCGGCATATCGTAATAGTACAGCCAAGTCTCGTCACCTGTCAAGATGTTGTTCACATACCGAGATTGTCCCTTATTAAACTTTTTTAGCATCTCCCGGCACCAAGTCACACGTCGTGTCATATACTCTTCAGTTAGTCGATGCGGCACCCAGAGATAACAAAGTTTCTTCACGTGCAAATGATAATGCAGAATCGAACGAATTGCTGGTGCATTTAGGCCTGAAGTACTCTCTATCTGTTGGTAGGTCACTCGCCTGTCCTCGCCAAGCACTTTCCTCACAGTAGTAACGTTTTCCTCCGTAACTGACGTTCGTGGCCTTCCCGGACTCAGCATCCTCCACAGTTAAATTTCCCCTTTGGAATTCTCTATGCCACCTGAATATCGTTGTGCGATGTGGACAAACATCACCTAGTGCAAGAGTCATTTCTTCGAAGCACTGGTCTATGTTTAAACCAAGCACGAAATTATAACGCAGAACTGCCCTTATCTCATTTCATGACCACGATGCCATCGCAACCACTTTACACTCTCACTGCTAATGAATAATTGAGCCCATCGACATAGCGCAGCGGCCAGTATGCACTTATGAACATGTCTGCACATGCAGCAACAAGCAGCTTTCTATGATTCATTGTTGCGTCATATTGCAAAATTTTCCTAGTACCCTTTGTATATTTGACCTAACGCTTTTCCTTTAAACATAGGTGGTTGTTTTTGACACTGACTGTTTGATAAATATCAGCTAGCCTGTAATATGTTTTATGGATGTCTTAAGTATGATCCATAAACGAGGCAAGTTGTTTTAAGTCTTGTTCGATTTCTAACATCAGCATTTTTTACAATTTTATATATTATCTGAGATCCGCATATAGAGCTTGCAGATTTTGAATTTGCAAATAAGTATTTTCATTTTGCACAAAATGAAAAAACGGATGTCTAATAGTAAATCGGTGTATTTTCTCATATGCGCACCGCGTCCTTGTTTTTAACGAAAGATAACTCTCCCGAACGACTTCGATTTCACTAATGTAACTATCAAACTGTTGAAAATTGATTATTAATATTGTTTTATATGTTGTTGGTTGTCCTTTGTAGTTCACAACACGACGTATATTTAGTAGAATTAATTGTATGTACATAAGTAATGTCTTGAAATTTTTTCAAAGCTATTACAGAAACGAAGTACGTTTTTAGTGAAGTAATATCTTCTGCTAAAGAAACTGGTTGCTTATTACATTTTTTTTTTTTGCTATAAGTCACATTTTGCAATTGTGGACACTTCATAACGCCATTCTATAACATTAGATCTAACATTTTTAGTTGATCTGTCATCTGATTTGGTACCCGCTTTTTTCATCAGCATTAAATAGGAAATGTACACACATTCTTTTAATAGTGTTCCAATATTTGCTGCTAACGAAGGTGCACCATATGTTTGACTTTCAGCATTATATTTGGTAATAACTTTAGTACAATGGACAAGTCTATCAAAATAAGCAGTATCCAGTACACTAAGCATATTCTTAATTTGTCCTTTTCGAATTTCTAATAAAAGATAAGCTAGTTGCCTCATTTTTTTCGAAGTGCTATGTATTCTTCATCATATATATCATATCATATATAAGTCAACACAAATACAAATTTATTGCTTTCAGTCGTACTAGAATTACACTATTATTTCTATGCGAATTTTGATTATTAGCTATTACTTATCTATGATTCCAATTGCTAATTTTAGTATTTTCTTACTACGCATCTCCACTGTAAAATGAAAATATACTCCAGAAAAGTATCTCACTAACACACAATTTTAAGGTTACCGACGGTTATTGTTTGTCTCGGGCAATTATACATTATTTTATGCAATAAATTTGTCAATACCGTTGGTCCTTACAGCACAAGATGCATATTATTAAAACATATATTGGACCTCAGTAATTCAATAACATAAATAATATATACATTGTCTGACTTTGTGTGAGTAACGTTAAGTATTCACTTTGTTAAATATACAGTAGAAGTTAGTTTTCCTAAATACTTAATTTTTTAAATATATATAGGATAGTATTGCCACATTTTATCTTGAAATTATTTACAAAAGAAAAGCGTATTATTCTTTTTTACTACTACAAACTTACACTCAGTGTGTGTTTGGCTTTCGACGGTGTAAGTCTAGTACGGACGATGATTCCTAGTGCGACAGTGATGATGACAACTTAGTTGTCGAAGTACGTATACAGATACGAAAATTGTTGTGGAAAGGGGTTATATTAACCTTAATTGATTAATTCTATACTGTTTTATTAATTTACATTATTAAAGCAAAGTATAAGCATATACAATAATAGATTGCATTATACAAAGATGTTTGAGTTTATTTATAAATTTATTTGTTGTTGAAAACAACAAAAAACATGTACAAGTATGTAGATATACAGTGGATCACAGCTTATTTCAACCACCCTCTTTAACTTTAAGATAAAGTCGATATAACTTATATATATATATATATATATATATATATATATATATATATATATATAACTATCTTCAAAAAAAATGTTTTATTCTAAAATTTTCATTTTTACAAAATTAAAAACTAAAAATAAAAAACATAGGTATTTCAGTAGTCACAGCTTATTTCAACCAGCTACTTCTAAGGCTTGTTTAATTGACAACACTTATCGATTAACGGTAAATTGAGAATTATTGTCTGCAGTTATGTTTTAAATTATTTAGATAAGCCTTTAGTGCGATTTTCACATCTAGTTGATTTGGAGACACATTTTTAAATAATATGACGACGCACTACAATTGAACAAAAATTAGTTATTCGCCGTTATAAAGATGGCCATTCTCGTCGAAAAAATTTCTGAAATGGTTTGTCTTAGTGATTCGACAGTGCAGAGTATTATTTATCGATTCAGGCACGAAAATAGAGTACTCGATAAGGACAGAAAAGCCCCAAACAACATTTTTAATGAAGCAGATGAGCGTTACATAGTGAGAAAAATTAAGAAAAACCCGAAGCTATCTGCTCCAAAATTAGCTGCAGAATTTTAATATTTAAGGCTTGGTCCTATTAAAATAACATATGGTTTTATAATTTGTTAAATACAATTAAAATTTAGAGTTTATTCACAAATCGTCTAGTGTCTAGTCAATTTTTTCATTTGAATTAAATATACAATTATGTGAAGGAAAATAGCAGTTCTAAATTAATACTTATAAATAACATTTACAACGGACAATTCTGATGCAGCCATATTGAAATTATTTAAAATCCATGAATATATATGGTTTTTGGTAAAATACCGAATATGGGGGGGGGGGGTACTGAGTTTTCTAGTCGTGCGCTGTTATTTGCTTGCGCATTAAAAAATAGCAATACCATATCTGGCGCCACTAAACACAGACGTATAAAGTTCTGTCTGTTGCAGAAAAATTCAACAATTTTTTAATCATCCATTTCTGTTGTAATATGGGCCGAGAAAGACATTGTTTGTCGTAAAAAAGAGCAGTTATATTCGATCTACTTAAGAGAGGCAAAATACGCTTTTATGTTCTGCGAAAATAATTCCAAACGTTAAGAACTGGGGAAAAGTAAAAGAAACGTGGTAGAAAAAGGAAAACTAGCCTTATAAAAGACTGAAACATTATAACTTGTGCAAAGGAGACACCATTCAAGTTCAACTGCAATTAAAAGTGAGTTACACTTTTGTGTAAGCACCTCTACTATTAGATGAAAATTAATTCAAGGAAAGTTGCTTGCAAGAAGATCTAGGAAGGTACCATTATTAAATAAAAGGCAAATACAAAGTAGATTGTCGTTTGCTCATGAACACGTACAATGAGATGAAAAAAAGTCGCGAAATGTACTGTGGTCCGATGAATCGAAAATAGTTTTATTTAATTCCGGTGCGTACCAACAACACGTATGAACACCACCATTGACAGTATTTCTATCCCAGCATACCAAAATCGGAGGCTTAAACATCATGCTGTGGGTGTTTTTCGTAGTATGGCCTATGCCCTCTACGCAAGATAAAAGGCATAATGAGTGCTGATGTCTATGTGAATATAACGGGTGGGCAATTTAAAAGTTTAAATTTAAAAATGCAATAAAACAAAAACGGTTTGAAATTTTGCCAAATTTATTTTTTTGTTGTAAAGTACAATTGTTCCGGTTAGAGATGGAATATTATTTCATTTATATGACTGCCGCGGCTGGCCTCACAGTACCCCATTCGATCGGACCAATTTTCGAGCACTTTTTCGAGTGTATGGGGTCGTATCTCGGCAATGGCATCACGAATGTTGGCCTTCAAATGCTCAATTGTCTCTGGTTTGTCGGCATATCACCATTTCGGTTAATTAAACGGCAATCAAACGTTTGACACAATAAATCGACTGTGGCATGAGATGTGTGGCAAGTTGCAGCATCCTGTTGAAACCAAACATCGTTCACATCAATACCATGAAGAGCGGACACAAAAAAATCGGTTATCATGGTGCGATAGGTGTCTCCATTGACCGTAATGGTTGCGCCGTCCTCATTTTCAAAGAAATATGGGCCAATGATGCCTCCGCTCCACAAGCCGCACCAAACAGTCACACACCACACAGTAATAGGTGCATTAGCTTCTGTAAGACCACGTGTGGGTTTTCTGGGCCCCAAATACGGCAATTTTGCTTGTTAACGTACCCACCAAGATGAAAATGAGCTTAATCCGAAAAGATGATTTTTTTTGGCAAAATCGACATCATCCTGCAGTTTCTCGGTGGCCCATCTAGGCAAGCGAAAACGAAACGGATGGTCATGCGGCTTCAACTCTTGAACCAATTGAACTTTGTAAGGCGTCATACCGAGATCTTTTCTCAAAATTCGACGTAAACTGGTGCGTGAAATGTTCAATTCTTGAGAACGATGACGAGTTGATGTTGATGGATTCTCACGCACACTCTCAGCCACAGCATCGATATTTTCGGGTGTACGCATTGCACGAGCACGCTCACGTCTTGGCGCATCAACAATGAAACCAGTTTCACGAACTTTAGCAATAAACTTGCGTATACCGGGCACTGTTAGTCCTTCTCTGCGACCAAATTTTGTAGGACATTTTCGTGCAATTTTCGACCAATTGTCTTTGTTTTGGAAATAAATTTCCAATAAATCCCAACGTTGCTCAAGCGTAAATCGATTCATTTCGTTCAGTGGAGATAATATACTGAATTTTGTGACAGAATAGAATGACATAAGTATTGCCAGATTCGAAATAACCGGTGGTTCAAATTTAAACCGATAGATAGCCCACCCGTTATTATAAACTGTGCTTCTACTATGTGCAGAGGAAAAAATGTCATTAAGATGGTTGTATATGCAGAATAATGATCCGAAACGTATTTCTCGTAAAGCGAAAACATAGTTTCGAGATAATAACGTTCGTGTTTTGGTTTGGCCGGCACAATCGCCAGACCTATAAACCATTGAAAATTTATGGGTGGAGTTGAACGATCCATTTGCAGACTCGTTTTAAACTCTTTAAATTTATTTCTATATAGATACATGAAGTATCTAATATACCCCAATATAAAAGTTTAAAGTAGTATATCTTTACTATCTTCTTCTGGGCTTCCGGGCTGGAACCGCGTCACTGGTATAACTGCCGACGTTTCGTACCCACTCCTATGCGACATCTTCAGGGCTCAACTACTGCTACTGTTTGCTGCTCTGAAACAGTTTCAGTGCATGGTATGGTCTACGTTCCAGATTAGTAGTATATCTTCTCTGTGCATTTTACAATAATTCCTTAATTTAGAATTAAAATTTAATCCTTATTAACATATTGTTATTTTCTTGCAGGTTGATTAACTACGTCAAAACTCTGGAACCACATTCTGTAAAAGATACAATATATATAAATTCAGTTCGTACGTATATTGTTAAACTTAAAAATCAGTTGCGATCAATGTTATCCAAAATCGAAGAACATATTGCAGAATGTGAGGAACATAGAAATAAGATCAAAGCTTGTAGTGATAATCTTAAAGAACTTCAAGTTCTATTGTATAAAAAAACATATATAAAAAGACAAGGAAATAAGCATCTTGTATGTAGAAATCCCAGGTGTCCAAAGGGAAAGGTGAGTTTTTCATATTTTCATTATATTTAATGACAAGCATATTTTGAAATTAATGAAACATTTTTTAAGACTCATGGAAGAAATAAGGAAGCATGTTGTCCAAATTGCAGTGCATTATTTATAATGTTTTGTGGAAAGTTAATTTTTAAATCAAAATGTTCAGTTTGTGGTTGCTGCGAATCAGATCATGTTTTTGAAAATAATGAATATTATGGTGATATAGAAGAAACACTAGATACAAATGTTGAATTTAATATTACTCAAAAACAGAAACTTAAACATAAGCAGAGTATGACTTTATTTGGACTGCAATTAAACATTAAGAAATATAATGCGGAAAAAAAATATATTGAAGATTGGATTGAGAGACTCTCAAAATATCTGGAAAAGACTTGCATTTTATCTGATCAAAGAAAATTTGGGGAAAAGAATAGGTATTTTATCTATATTCTGCTTATGTCTTTAAAATAATAGGTTGGTACTCCTTCCCTGTTTGATATGCATGAAGTTTGATAGATTCAATTCAACATTTGCTTTTTAATTTTTACCGAAATTACAAAACGTAATACATGACACTTGTAAATTTAATAGATTTTTATTACATTACTATGATGCTTTTTCATGAGACACTGAGTTTCTCGTGAAGAAATCAATTCAAAAAATAGGTGATCTTTGCTAAGCAATACGTCCTCTAGTATAAATCATTTAAACGTAAAACAAGTATATAACAAGTGTATGTACAATAAGTTTTAAATGTACATACGACGTTGTATTGGATCTTTGTGAGAATTGTTTATCATTATGAGTTTTCGAAACTGACATTTTCAAGTATTAATAAATAAAATTCATATATACGCTCGTGATAATAAAATTACTTCCGTCTTCTTAAGGTATTTAAAATTTATTTTGTCCATTGTCATTGTCTATGGCTACGTGTCTTATTTCTTTTTTAAATATAATATTAGAAACTTTTTGGCCGCTATTGTAAAAAATTTTGAAATCGACCTTCAGTAAATTGTTAATATATATATATATATATATATATATATATATATATATATATATATATATATATATATACAGACTTGTTCATTCTAGAATTAGATATGCGCTGTCCACAAGTGGAAAGAGTGCAGTTAGGTTAAAGCGCGCGAGAAAGGAGGATAGAATATCTCTCACTGGCAGTTTCGTTTTCTCCCACTTTTGTATTGCAAACAACTTCCCCTACTTTCTCGCGTGCATTGACAGTACGTACCTACATTTTTGAATTGTATAAATTATTTGATGCATTTTATTTGAATCTTTTAATAAAATGCAACATGGCTATTTTCTTGAAATGTTTTGCCGTTTGGCGTGAAACTAATAAAATATTCTTGAAATAAATGAAATAGAAAATTCTAAAAATTAAAAAGATTTTCAAACATGGCTATTTTCTTGAAATGTTTTGCCGTTTGGCGTGAAACTAATAAAATATTCTTGAAATAAATGAAATAGAAAATTCTAAAAATTAAAAAGATTTTCAAACATGGCTATTTTCTTGAAATGTTTTGCCGTTTGGCGTGAAACTAATAAAATATTCTTGAAATAAACGCGAGAAAGTAGGGGAAGTTGTTTGCAATACAAAAGTGGGAGAAAACGAAACTGCCAGTGAGAGATATTCTATCCTCCTTTCTCGCGCGCTTTAACCTAACTGCACTCTTTCCACTTGTGGACAGCGCATATCTAATTCTAGAATGAACAAGTCTGTATATATATATATATATATATATATATATATATATATACATAGATATTTACATATATACATATTTAAAAAAATGAACAGAAAGAAATACAAGGTTTCAGACGAAATTGCAAGAAAACAAATTGTTTCAGTTCAGACGTCGATTTTAAGAATTTCAGTTTTACCATTTTTTTTAACTTTTTGAAACGTTTCATAAATCCACATTTTCATTTTTTTATCCATAATGACATTGCGAATAAAGAATGTATAAGATACATTTATAAAATTTTATGAAAATAAAATAAAACTAGAAAAGTATACATCTAATTATTAATAAAGTAATTGAAACAAATTAAGTAAAATTAATATTTTGTCCAATAGCCATTATTTATTGCTTATTGTAGCCTCTGTATTCACGAAACCTAAATTATCCAAATCCTATTCGCATACATATGTAAATTTCATCTGTGTTTCGTATTTGGCTATCAGTATGATAATCGCCTATCGTCTCACAATATCGCTCTACAAATTTTCCTAACAGCATAAGCGTGACACGTGGGTTGCAGGGTAAAGCGTATGAAAAGATTTATTATTCCTGATCTGTCTTCAGTCCGAACAAATGAACTGAAAAGAAGAAAATTCTCAATGTGCCCTTCAAATATTTATCGCAATTAAAATATGTGCCAGATGCAATATTTTCAATAAACAAATATTAAAATGTGCAACTACGTGCTACTCAAATCAATAAAATTTTCACTTCCACGGATTAAAACCTGCGGCGACGTTGTCCGATGCAAAAATTCCATTGTTTTCGTTCTTCTCATTGTCCTTCCTGTAAGTTTGCTTGCCTTCTATCCAAGTTTTTTTCGGTCTTTCTCTTTTCCTTTTTAAATTTGGGACCCATTTCATTGTTTGCTACGGCAGTCTTGTTTGTCCCATTTGTTGAACGTACCCGTACCAGGTTAATTGTTTTGTTTGAATATCTTTTGTGACTGTGTCCACTATTCCTATTCGTCAACGAATTTCCCCATTTCTTATCCTTTGTATTCTCGATACTCTAGCAGATCTCATCAATGCGTCCATTTTGGTAGCTTCTATTCTTTTTGTTATTGTTTCTTTCCGTTATTTTCCAAGTCTCAGATCCATATATGAAGTTCCTTTTTGTTATTGTATTGTAGTTACCCGAATTATATGCTTGCACCATAATATTTTCTATTCCTTATATCTTTTTCATCTGTGCCACTAATGTCGCATGTGATGTCTAAATATTTATACTCTTGACAAGCTTTTATATCTAAATCAGATTTTTTTCAGAAGAATTTCCTTTTATACGGTAATAATATTTGACTTCTATCATATATATCTTTTTAAATATAATTTCATGGTAACATATTTCTTCGATCGTATTTCAATATGATTTATTTCAACAAATTTACTTTTTTATCGTTCATTTTTTAACAGCATTTACTTCAAAATTAACAAAACTAATAAATCCGTTATTGGTTCACATAAGGGAAGAGAATCATCGATTTCTCATTTTGCGCTAGATAAATTATTTTAAATTGGGAGTAAGCAAATACATTTGAATGCACATTCTATATAGAATGGTAAATCATTATAGATTTATTTCACGCTACATTTAACAAAGCATTAAAAAGAGATACACCGTGTAAATCCTGATCGTGCCCATTCAAAAAAATATTCACGCAGCAGAAACTAACTGACGTTAAAAATTATAGTATATAAGTTTTTACCACGCAATATGCCCATTTTAGAGAGATTCGTTAAAAGAAATGTTCGGTATGGGATGTTTTACTGTATTTGTACTATTTGTTACAGATATAGTATTCAGTCTAAATTAGTAATAAATAAAAATAGCTAGTTCAATTTTATCAGTAGACAGGGTTTGTTTTACTAAAGATGTATAGTGGCGAGTGATAATCATAATATAGGTGCGCAACTAAGTTCTCGCTGTTTTTTTGATGAAAATGCAACTTTATTGTGAAAAAATGTTTACAAACGAATCATTCAAAATATTGCCCATCGCTAGCGACAACTTTTTCCCATCTTTCTGGCAGAGCTCGAATACCGTCACGGTAGAAGTGTTCATCTTTTGAGGCTATCCACGAATCAAGCCATTTTGAGATGTCTTCATATGAGCAGAACTGCTGATTAGCCAGACCATGTGCCATCGAACGGAACAAGTAATAATCGGACGGCGCAATATCTGTGGAATATGGTGGGTGGGGTAGGACCTCCTATTTGAGCGTTTCTAAGTAGGTTTTAACGGGTTTGGCAACGTGAGGCCGAGCATTGTCATGCTGTAGAATCACTTTTTCGTGCCTCTGCTCTTATTGTGGCCGCTTTTCGCGCAGTGCTCGACTCAATCGCATCAATTGAGTTCGATACCGTTCCCCAGTGAAGGTTTCGTTCGGTTTCAACAGCTCATAGTAAATAACACCGCCCTGGTCCCACCAAATACACAGCAAAACCTTCGCAGCGTGAATATTCGGCGGAACCGACAACGTAGAAGCATGACCGGGCAGTTCCCATGATTTTGTTCTCTTTGGGTTGTTGTAATGAATCCATTTTTCATCACCTGTAACGATGCGACGAAGAAAACCCTTCCTTTTTTGCCGTTGCAGCAGTTGTTCACAGGCGAAAAACGACGCTCAACGTCTCTTGGCTTCAAATCATAAGGAACCCAAGTTCCTTGTTTTTGAATCATTCCCAACGCATGCAATCGCTGGGAAATGGCTTGGCGGGTAACTCCTAATGCTGAAGCAAGCTCTTTTTGCGTTTGGCACGGATCCTCATCGAGCAATGCCTCCAATTCAACGTCTTCGAAGGCTTTTAGTCTTCTTTCACGCGAACGGTCGTCAACATCGAAATCACCGTTTTGAAGCGATGGAACTAATCACGGCACGTTGTTTCACTTAGAGCAGCATCTTCGTAAACTTTTTGACGATTATTTGGCGCAAAATCAGACATTTTTACACAACCAAAAGAATATGACGCAAAAACAAAATCACTAATGTGTCAAAGCGGTTTGTTTACCAATTGTCGAAGCTTGGTTCATGACGTTTTGGTTATGTCACAATCGACCAGCACTTACTACTGGAGCCATCTCTTGAAAAACAGCGAGAACTTAGTTGCGCACCTAACACATACATATGTGCATAAAGAGATAAATAATTGAGAAAACATTTAAAAACAAGTTCATAAAATCTCTAGCGATTCCTAAAAAACATGTAAATACATATAAACATATTCAGTATCTTTGAGTCAGTTCATAATATAAAATTGGTAATGTATCTGCTATCTTTGAAAATTTTAACTTAATTCCCTTAAAGTAGATACCTGAACTGTATAATTTGTATGCAAAGACAGAAAAAAAATATAATTTAGTAGTTTCTGTTTATATTTATTGTATCAATGGATCTCACATCAATAATCATCATAATTTTTATTTTTTGGAAGTGCTAGATTGTATTTGTGAATTTTATTATACATTCTTGTTCTAATTAATTAACTTGTTCCATTAACATTATTTTATTTAATTAAAATATTTTTGTTTTAGCAGTACAGAAGAACAAATATCATTTGAACGTTTAGAGAAAAATCTAACAAGTCTAGAAATGACAGGAAAAGATATAAAGGAAATATTTAACAAGGAAGACATTGCTGTACCATTTGAAAAAACATACTACATTGATGAAATTCCAGATAACTGGAAGAAGACTCTGACAACGTAAAAAAATAATAAATTATAAATATTATAATTTACTATTTTTAAACATATTGATATCATTATTGCACATATCTGGCAGGCCTTATTAATACTAATAATAATCTAATAAATTTGTAAATAATGGAAATTACATTGCTTTTAATATAATTTTATGGTATTCGATATCTTCAGAGTGCTTTTAATAGCTATCGAGTCAGAGACACCAATGATAATTGAAGAGAGTATAATAAAGTTGTCAGCTTCAATCTAGTACTGAACCTTACTAGATAACTTATTAGATTTTAATCTGTTGTTTGCGGATGATACAATTTGTCTAGTGAAAGATAGTGATGTAATTATTTACATTACTGTCTGCGATATTCCGATGTTCAATGACAACCAAATACCTGATTCGCTGCAAATAAATTGCTCCTGAATGTTATTATACATGCTTTGAGAATAGGTCTACTAATGGTTTAGTGAGTGTTAGTATCCTGTGTATTCTTTTGGATCCTGAGTTGGGCTGGAAGTATCACATTGACAAGCTATATTCAAAATTATCTCGCAGTAATTATGCCTTGAGAAAACTTACATATGCAACCGGAATTTGGGCAGCTAGTGTGTCTTACAATTCATTTTCGCACTCGCATATGTTGTGTGCTATTGTAACTTTTGTAAAAGCTAATAAAATATTTTTACTTCAGAAGAGAGCCATACATAAGACTTTTAGATTGCGCTATAATGATCATTGTAAGCAGCATTTTATAAGTAGCAGAATTATCTCATTTTACTAAACATTTATTTATCCATTCCAGGACTACAAAAGAAATTAGGAGTGAATTAAAGTAATGCACATATAAAAGGTAAAATTGAAACAAAAATAAAAACGTAAATTCTTCAACTCAAGTGCCTTTAGTGTAAAAAAAGTGAAACTAAAATAGAATTCTAAACTTGTAGTCTATTGTAAAAGCTTCTTCGAATACTTGTAATTGTTTCTTGTTAAATATTTTCCAAATTTTCAATTAACCCCAGAGAAAAAGTCATTTGCGGATAAATCATCTAGTCTTGGACGTCAATAAATACTACTGCAACTAGTTAATAATCTATTGTCAAAGATAGTACATATGCAAATATTCTGACAGGTGTAGCATTATGAGCAGGATATCATTTTGCTAGAACTACATGTTTGTGTCTTAAATTTCGTATGGCTGGAATTACGCTGTTCTATATCAAATGTAGATATTTTGCAGTATTTAAAGTTCCTTCTATGAAAAGCGGATTGATTATATTATTGCCCAAGACACTCGATTGAACATTTCTAGCTTTTGTGGATGTTGAATTTGGTTATTATATATGAGTGTTTATTTTCTTGTTAAGCAAGCAAAGTTTCGTAGTCTGCTCCGCAATTTTTTGGAAGGATAGTTTAGATTGCTCTTCTACAGAAGCATACATTAAAAGATCCAATTTCTCGTTTTATGGCGTACTGTTTATTCTGTGTACACACAATATTATTTGTGACGCACTGTTTCACAAACAATAGTAGCTACAATTTTTTTTAAATAAATTTCTCTGATGCTGCTTTATAACAAACTTTTTTTGTCGAAGAGAAAAAATATCCATAATGAAATACGAAAGCAGTCAATTTATAAAAAAGAAACGATCATAAACGTGGCAAAATTTTAAAAAAAAATTAATATACAAAAATAATACAATGTGGACTAAAGCAAAACAAAACTAGAAATGCAATAGAACTCAATTGGGAAAAATTTATTTACGAGAGCTTATCTGACTTCCTCTATAAATAATATGGAAATACGACCACCACGATCTATCGAGTCGAGAAAAACATTCTATATAGTGTGCGAGCATTCACATTTTTAAGTATGTGCACCTGGCATAGGGATGGTGTTTGTATTGCATATATATATATATATAAATATATATATATATATATATATATATATATATATATATAAATATAGCACGAATTGTGTCCTTTTTTGGACTTTGAGATCTAACCACAGAAAGTGGTGAATTATTATAAATTTATTGCAAATATTTCAGACTAAATAGTTCTTTTCATATAGCATTAATACCACAGTTTCATGACGGCACAGTTAACAGTGTTCTGTGGTGCGTTTCACATAAAATCATTATATAAGCCAACCAACGAGCTCAATGGTTATGGACTTTACGCGTTACGAGTCCTGAAGTTCTCTATATGCTTGTGTACGTAGAGTATGGTAAATATACGTTGTGTAAAATGACTCCTTACAAAATGCTGCAGCGGCTACTTATAAAATACTGCTTACAATGATCATTATAGTGCAATATAAAAATCTTACCTGTGGCTCTCTTCTGAAGAAAAAATAATTTTTTAATTTCTACAGAATTTCCCCAAGTTACAATAGAACATGAGTGAAAAAGTGGGTGGTAAGCCACAGTAGCTGCCCTAACTCAGGCTACATACATATGTAAAAATACTGCAAAATATCTACATCTGATCCAGAATAGTGTAATTCCAACTATTCAAAATTTAAGATGAACAATATGATTCCAGCAAGATAGATATCCTGCTCAAAATGCTGAAACCATCCGAATAATTTGCATATGTAGAATCTTTAATAGATTATTAACTAACCACATTAGTATTCATTGACCTCCAAGATCGCTTGATTTAACCCCAAATGATTTTGCTCTCTGGAATTAACTCAAAACTTTAGTTTGTGGCTTTTTAGATGACAGGCTTAATAATTTGGAAGAATTGCGCCCAAGGCTTATTAACTATATGGGAAAAATATTTAACAAGAAACAATTACAAATATTCAAAGAACATATTACAATAGATTAGGGTATTGTACATTTGCATCAGGAGATCTTTTTGAACATTTAGTAAAATATAAGTTTAGAATTCTGTTTTGGTTTTATTTTTCTTAAGCAGACACTTGAGTTTTAAAAAAATTATGTCTTTATTTTTATTAATTACAATTTTACCTTTTTATATGTGTATTACTTTAATTCACTACTAATTTCTTTTTTATTCAAGAAAATAGGAGTAAATTAAAATATTGTACATATACGAGGGTAGTTTGACAAGTAGTGAGAATGGAAAAGAAAAACGAATTTTTTAAATACAAAATAATTTTTATTTTTCAATATATTCTCCTAAAAGAGCAATACATTTATTCCAACGGTGCTCCAATGCCCTTATGTCATCTCTAAAATGCGATTCCAGAAGGCTTGCAAAATACTCATTTACGAAGATGATAAAGCTCGTCGTTAGACGAAAATTTCTTTCCACCTAGTGCTGTTTTCAATTTTGGAAAAAGGTGGAAGTCGGAAGGGGCTAGATCCGGCGAATAAGGCGTATGCGGTACCAATGGAAATGCAACTCGTGGATTTTGGACATCGCAACTATGCTGGTATGCGAGGGAGCGTTGTCTTGGTGAATCAAAATCTTTTTCTTTGCCATTCCTGGCCGTTTAGCACGAATCTCAACATTTAATTTTTGTAGAAGTTCTGCATAATATTGTCCGTTTATTGTGGCACCTTTTTGAAGGTAATCAATGAGCAAAATGCCCTTTGAATCCCAAAAAATTGATGCCATCACCTTGTTTGCCGATAAAGTGGTTTTCGTTTTCTTTGGAGGTGCAGAACCATGTTCTAACCATTGTTTCGACTGTTGTTTAGTTTCGGGTGTACTGTAGTGTATCCAAGTTTCATCGCAAGTAACAAATCGCCTACAAAAATCAACCGGATTCGGCTTATAAAGATCCAAACACTCATTGTAAATGCGCAAACGAGTGAACTTTTGATCAGTCATAAGCAATCGCGGCACCCATCTTGCCGAAAGCTTGGAAAGACCCAATTCTTTCGTTAAAATGTGGTGTACGCGTTCTGTTGAAATGTTTACCATGTCTGCTATCTCTCTCACTTTGAGTCGTCGATCTTGCGTAATAATATTATGGATTTTTATAATCATTTCCTTAGAAGTCACGATTTTGGGTGCTCCAGAGCGCGCTTCATCAACACAGCTTGTTCTACCACGTTTAAATTAATTTACCCATCTACTTATTGTGGCGGATGATGGAGCAGATTCACCTAATGTTTCCCGTAACTCATCTTTTATTTCGGTAGCTTTACCTTAATTACGAAGTATTTAATCACCATAATTACGAAGTATTTAATCACCGCACGATACTCTGCTTTTTCCATTTTAACAAAACGACGTGTTGCTACTTTTTCAATTAGCTGTCAAAAATAAACTAATCAACCGATTTATCTAAATATCGGAATGTAAACATATAAATAGGCAACCTAAATTACAGTGCATTTGTTTTACCAATTAGAACGCCACCTATATGTCATTCTCACTACTTGTCAAACTATCCTCGTATAAAGGTTCGCAAAATTTAAATCGAAAGTACCACTTTTGCTTATTATTTTTTCTTATTTTGCGGTCAACACCTGATTGATTCAACATGACTTTTGACCAAATTACGATTCAGACAACATCTAGATGGCGATAATAATTTATCTTCAGTTCCAGACATTCGTTTTATGCGAATCACAAATTCTTAACATACAAACCAAACATCCTTTCCATACAGATGATCGAAGGCGCTTGCTAGTCTTAAAACTAAAAATGAAAGCAGGAAATACTAAAGACAGAGAAGAAAGGAAAATAATTCAGCAACTGGAGGTGAAAACAAAAAAGTACATTAAATGACTGGCAAAACAAAGACGTTTGTATTTTTTATATTTTCATTTTATTATTTTAAGTTGTTTATTTATGTTAATAACACAATGACAAAATAAATATAATTCCACTAGACTGTGTCTCATTAAATATGACTTTTCCCGTTATTGCGTCGAAAACTAGTAAGTTATTGCAAAACACATATATTTTAGTGATATTTAAGTTGGTAAAGTAAACAATAATTAACGAGTCCATTTATATCTAGTATGACAAACGATCCAAATTTCACTCTTTCGCAGGTTATTTCAATATGAATTACAATAGTCTTCATTTGATATTATTCTATTGGCAAAGTTGTTGAAAAGTTGGTTTATTATTAAAATTGATAATATTTTATACCGTTATGACTACAATATTCTATTTAATGTAAACCAAACAAAAAAAATATTTAATTAAAAAATATAATTTGTGTTTGCTGTGTAATGGAAAATGATATGCAACTTTTATTGTTATTGGCAAGTGTTTCCCTTGATATACTATAAATTTAACTGAACCAAATTTTAGATTTTTATTAGATTTAGCAGCATTTTGCAGTCGTTATCTTGAGTAACCCATCCATTACAAATTAAGTTTTAACATATTTTTACATTTTCATTCATGTTTTAAACTGTTGTTTTTCTCCTAACATTTTTCATAGATTAGTCTCTTTTCAAGCTGGATAAGAAAAGATTTCTAACGTCATTCACCTTGCTTAATGCTTTTGAAGCTGTTTTCATTATTTCCCCATAGCTGTCGGCTTTTTTCCAAACTGGATAACAAGAGGTTTTTGATTTAATAATATACCATTCAGCTGTTCTAATGCTTCTGAAGCCGTTTCCACATCTAAAATGTAAAGAAACTTGCCTCAAATAACATTACATAGGTCATATATAGAAAAACAGCAGAAAATTCAATATTTTATATTATCTCATTATTCACTAAAACTGCTTGTGTTTGCTTAATGTGTGCTGCTCAATTTCGATTATATATACACACTGTTTAATAAAATAAGCATCTAAAGTCACATCCTTCCTTGTAACAATTATATTGCTATTTTGCTTGATCGTGAAATAATGGAGCTATAGCAAAACGTGTAATAAACAAAGTATGTGTATTTCTAATATGGCAAGAGGAAACAAATGTTTGCGGTTTAAAAAGAATTTATCACATATTTTATATATGTAAGCCACAAAAATATTTTGCAATGTGTCTCATGCGTGATTCAATAATTATCTATGCAAAATGTTAAAATAATAAATTTTAGAATTTACACGAAATTATAATAAAAATAAATATTTGTTTTACTATGTAGACATCAAAGACTTGTAAACTCTATATTGATAATAAGTAGTATCTAATAATACAAATAAGTTGTTATTAATTAATCAAAGGTTGAATAACTTACTTGGAAAAGTAGCAAAAGCTTGTCCTCTCATTTTTCCAGTCATTACTCTAATCAACAACTTATTATTTAATGTAAATTCACTAAAAACTTCTTCTAAATCTGATTCTTTAATACATTTAGGTAAATTTTTTAAATATAAAACCTACAAACAAGAAAAAAAAAGAAATAATAAAAGTAAAGTACAAAATTACATACATTTGAAGGTAAATCAAGATTATAATTTTCAAACTTTGGTAGTGCTTTTATTTGTTCTACAGTTAACCTTCCTATTCTTTGAATATCGATGTTTGTCTTTAAATTATTTGAATTTAATTTTGTAATTTGTCCATTTCTTATAGTATAAAAAGTTTGGGGTTTACAACTATACATTTTTATCTCCGAGTTTGTAAATGTATTGGATACAGATTCAGCAATTTTTTTGTCCCATTTTGAATTATTAACAAAACAATATTCCTCTGATTTATTTAGTGATTTATTGTTGGATGTTTCAGTATTTTGTGCCAATGTTCTATCACCAATTCTATTTGCAAGTCTCCTTATTTGCTTTTGTACTTTAGATGGATTTAATTCCTTTTCATATAAATGAGAAAATAAGTCTTTTTCTATACATTTTATATTATCCATTGGATGAGGAATTTTCTCAGAGTTTTCATTTTTGTTTTCCAATGCAAACTTAAGTAACTTTGTTTCTATACTATCTGGTTTAAGTGCAAGTGCTTCATTTTGTTTATGTGTAATATTTTTCTTTTTTATGCTATTAAAATAAACTTATTTTAACTTGAAAATAACATGAATTTTTACTTACCATTCCTTTTGAGATTTTTGTTTAAATTCCTTTATCGAATCTAATATTTTTTGAATTCTTGATTGCAATATAGTTGGTTCAATGTTAGAATATTTTTTATGAATTTTACCATCTTTATAATCTAATATAAGTTTTACATCGTCATTTGATAGGTTACAGGATTTTAAATCTTCTATATGTTTTAGTTGCTCTATGGCTTCTTTAAAATCTCCTAAAGATAATGTACCTGAACAATGACTTGTAAATGGTACATGTTCAGACAATTTTTCAAAGCTTTTTTCTTGTTTCAAACACCTATAACGAAAAAACATTCTGTAAGTGAAAAAGGATTTACTAAAAATAAAATTGTTTACTCTTGAAAATTAATACTTTTACTAAGTTGTTTCGTTGCTAGATCTTTTATAAGAATATTTGCTTCGGACATTATTTTCTTTGGAGGAGGTTCATCTTCCTCGTATGCTAAATATTTATTATTATTCTTTATAAACGACATTATACTTTTTATACGGATTGAATGAGATAACCTCAATAGATATTTTGTTGTTATTTCTTGCTTCTAGGGTAGCTTGGTAATAGCCATTTTATGGTTTTTATGTTGTCATTCCTAATTTATATATAGCATATTCTTCCGAAATTTCAAAACGTTGAATATTAACATTCATATCACTATATATTTAATTAACACTAGAATTACAGCATCAATTATTTTGATGACTTTATTTTTGTGTGCACATATTTCTATTTTTGCAGATTTTCATGGATGGCATTTATATATTTTTTCATGGCTTTAAATAAGTTATATTCAAGTAATGTTTAAACTGTATTCTGTAGCAAAAATAAAATAAAATAACAGAAAAATTGAACCTAACAATATAACTAGAAAGGATTTGATTTTCTCTTCTTTGATACCTTTAAATGAATATGTTTATTTGTTTTATTGTTTTAAAAATAACTATTAAGAAAATAATATTTATCCTTTAAAATGACATGTTACAAAAAAATTTAATTGAACCAATAGAGCGATATTGTTTTCAAAAACTATTTTTTAAATATTCCGTATTGATATTATAAGAATTTAAAATATTGAAACTATTATATTATAAAACTCATTATTTATGTAGATTAAATGATGTACGAACATGTAAAATAGAAGCTATATAGGTATTGAAAATTAATAGTACGGTAGTGGGTGACACTCTACATCAATTTTTAATTGTTTTTCAGGCAAGCGTCTTCATAGTTCATTATATATTTTCTCTTTTAATAATTAACCAATATTTTAAAATACTTTTAAAAATGGCCTCTCAAAATTCAGTATATGATTCAGCACATAAAGGGGACTATGATTTTATAAAGAATAAGGTTGACGATAACCCTGATTTAGTCAAGAAATTGGACGACGTAAGTATAGCTGCAACGATTTGTATTTAACTATTTACTTCGATTTTACGTTTAATGATTTGAAATAGAATGGTAGAATATTATTACACTGGGCAGCATTAAGTGGAAATGTCAAGCTTGTTGAATATCTAATTGAAAAGAAATCTCTTATTGATGCGGAGGATGATACAAATTCAACACCTTTAATATTATCATCATCTGCTGGTCGCACTGAGGTAGTGAAGTTACTTCTTTCTAAAGGAGCAAACGTTAATCATACTACAAATCAAGGACATTCCTCCCTTCAGTATTCTTGCTCCAAAGGTTGGAATGAGGTAAAGGATATTTTGTTAGTTACTTTACTCTTTCATAATAATAATAATTTTTAGATTGCACAAATATTACTTGAACATTCTGCTGATATAAATATTGCTGATGTCCGAGGAGCTACTCCTTTGCATCGGGCTGCATCGAAAGGAAATGTTCTAATTGTAAAAACACTTTTAAAATATAAAGAAAAATTGAAAATCGATTATCGTGATATTTATGGTAATACTCCTTTACACTTGGCCTGTGAGGAAGATCGCCAAGAAGAAGCCAAATTGTTAGTTCAACATGGAGCTAGTGTGGAAACATTAAATTTGGATAGAAAGACTCCTTTAGATTTGTGTTCAAACACTTTACTTAAAATTATAAATTCTTTAAGAAAGAAGACATAAAATTGTAATCATTTATACAATATCTTAGAATAAATACAATTTTTCTGATATATCTGCCATAGTAATGTTTAAATTCAAAGTAAAAAAAAAGAGGGTTCTCTTATTATTCAAGTGCTTGATTGAAATAAATCACTTGAAAAGTTAGTTTCAAAAGTAACGTAGATGTAATTATAATCAATTATAAGAATTAAGTTACAAAGGAGCAACTACATCAGGTTCAAAATAAAAATTTTGGTTTGTTTTTTTTGAAGCTAATTATTGATACTTTTGACTTATAATTTGATTATCTATAGTATCATTTGAAAACAGTTGTTTTAAGGGTTATAGTGTTTACATTGTGACACTAGCCCTATGCCCTAAACTGTAATTCCTTATTGAAAAGTTTGCGTCATTTTCTTAACGCATTCAACATGTAAATGTGTCTTGCCTATCAGAGTGTGTTGAGAACTATTCTGAAATCTGAGTATGTTTTAAAACTAATACAGTTAACAAATATGTGTTTTATGCGATTAATAATGCGTAAGTAATTATAGGCCTGATGATCTATATGTATAGCTGTAATTTAGTTATTGGCTGATGTATAGATTGCTGAAGGGGTGCGAAAAGAGTATTCATCATTGTGGTACTCTGGAGATTAGTATTAATTTTGTCGAACTAGTATTTTGTGTAGTGATTTAGAATGTTCTGTATAGATATTCATTTATATATTCAGTATGTGGGATTGGGTAATTTTGTCAAGCATTTACTTAAAGATACGACTTATGTGTGATTGTTTTTGTTAATAATTAGTTTTGTTTGTTTTTGGTATATATTATATTGAATTTTCGTCTACACTTACCTACTTACTGGTAAAGTTGAAACCATGAAAGTTTGGTGGTGTATCAATAACGCCGCAATATACGAACATATACCGGCATTTGTCTAATTCATCGGTAGTCATATGTGTTGAAGAAAGAGAGGACGCAAACGTTTTTCTAATAGAGTTACACGCTACGTCTTGTCACAAAATTGTGAAAAAATAGAAACACGTACGCAGAGCATGTGTATTATGCACATACATATGTGTCACGTATAATACAGATAAAACAGTGTTTTGTCTTATGAAGTTGGTCTCTTCTACGGTTCCGATATTGTTATATTCCTTGTATTTTACCGCTGTTATTTGTTATTGTTTTAACAACTAATTTATCATATTTATTTCAGCATCCTTGTAAGTTTACACTTAGGTAACCTATGAAGGCAGCTTTTACATTTGTAATTTACAGGTTTACAAGTTAGGTATATAGTATATTATCTCATCTGACAGCAATATAAATATAATATTTATTATGTCTTCATTTCCTGTCGGCATCTTATTTCATATGACAGTGATCACGTGATCGGAAAACATTTTCCTATTCACTGACTGTATCAAATTAGATTAAAAACTAAGAAATATGAGTGACTATCAAATTCTGTGTTATTATTCCTATTATTCTATTATGTGTGAGTATTATATGAATTCTTAAACTGCATCCACAAATCTAATTTAAAATGGTCACAATGGATTTTTAACTTTTTTTGTTAGAAATTATGGACCTGTTTTATGTAAAACCTTAGCAGTCGACTTTTACTGCTTCCTTTCCAGAATTTTGGAATATTGTACGTGTAGTTAAAAATGGTGTTTAAAATGATATTTGCAATTATGGATCAATTAAGAGGTAATTCTGTTAAAACATTCTAATATATCAACAAATAGCTTTTGATGTTATCTTCAGCCTCTTTACCAACATAATTTTGTTTTTCGTTAGAAATTATGGACCTGTTTTATGTAAAATCTTAGCAGGTGATTTTTATTCGTTCTTTTCCAGAATTTTGGAAGATTGTATGTGTATTTAAAAATGGTGTTTGTAATGATATTTGCAATTATGGATCAATTAAGAGGTAATTCTGTTAAAATATTCTAATATATCAACAAATAGCTTTTGATGTGTTATCTTCTGCCTCTTTACCAACATAATTTTGTTAATGTTCTACTACCACTAATTCAGTAGAAATTACACAATTTATTAGCCAATTTATGAATGATCATTGATATAATATTCATAGATTTCATTTGAACATTCAAATCGACTAGCTAAATCCTTACTTTGTCCCCTCCATTATTGAATCTCACCTAAAGTATTCGCAAAGCTAAATCCAATGCACGTCATCAATATTCATGACGTCATAAACTAAGGACGTTGCCTTGCCTCCCTGCTTATTTACGGGTTAGAATATTCTAACCTAAAATTAATATCACAACATTGAAATGTTCATTTTTAAGAAAAAAATTTCTAAAATCTTGCACATTACAACCATAATTAAAAAAAATTAAGTAAGAAAAAAAAACTTTATTTTTTTTAGCAATTACACAATATCTATAAATTAAAATATTTGAATGATTCAAATTTAGTCAGAGTCACTTAAAGTATCACTGTTATCATCGTCTTCATTTAAATTGATAATAATAGGAGTAATGTCTTCTATGTCAAATATCCTTTCCCTGTCCCACCATTTTTCTATTTCCTTTTCTGTATGGTTAATTGAGTTCGACCAAACTGTTGGTGTAACAGTCTCCACTGACTCTCGCCACATATTCACACAGTTTTCCATTGTTTTAACATCCCGTCCAATGTGTTTATTATAGTAACTTTTTGTAATTCCCCATATTAGTTCAATTGGATTGAAGATACAGTGATAAGGTGGCAAACGTAACACTTTGTGTCCATATTTTTCTGCGATTTGATCGGCCACATATAATTTGAGTGGCTTATTTCGAGCAACTAAAGTTAATAATTCAGCTTTGAGCATGGTCCCATGAAATGCAATTTTCTGTGATCTGAGCCAATTTTGAATTTCAGGTTTCTTCCAGGAAGTTGTAGGATTTTTCACAAGTAAACTGCTGTGATAAGGTGCGTTATCCATAACTATCACTGATGGTTCTTCTAAATTTTTTATTAATTGATTTTCAAACCAATATAAAAAGTTTTCGTGATTCATTTCACCGTGATAATCACCCATGTCACTTTTTGAAGGATATATATAAGCTCTGATCCAAGAATAAAGCCATTTCTATTACCGGCATGAAGAACTATCCATCTTTTTCCATCGACTTTGGTAGTTTTAACACTTTTTGCATTACTGTCTTGCCAAGATCGACCGACAGTACCATTTTGGAAAATCCATGTTTCATCTAGGTATACAAACTGATAAATACCTTCATCTTTGATTTGCTTGTACGTTTTCAAGAATTGAATTCGTTTAGAAGCAATATCTGGTAATTCCATTAAACCTCTGCGAGGATTATCCTTCAACCATTTAAATCCAATTTGTTTTAAAGTAGTATATAATGACCTACAGCAGCCATTGAAAAGGAATCTGGCTTTTAGTTTCTCATGTAATGTCGCAACAGTTACATGTTCCCTTCTTTCGTACATTTCATAAATTACGTTACGAATAGCCTCACATCCAAATTTGCTACATCCGTAATAGATTTACAATACTGGCGTTTCTTTGGAGAATTCAAAGGTTGCTTGGTTTTTACAGCATTGGAAATAGCACTAACTGTTGACAAATTCAACTGTAATTCATCTGCAACCCGCTAAAAATACATGTACTTCATTAGATAAATGATTATCATGAATTTGTTTAGGCTTACCTCTCTGACAGCATTCAAAGAAATTAACGGCCCTTTATTATCACGTTCCCTTTCAAAATACGTAATTAAAGAAGCCACAAGCCTCTTGCATTTACTATTTAAATGCATCGGCATTTTCGATCAGTAAACACCACAAAATTAGTAAATTCAATAACAAAAACTATCTCTGGGTACAACAGGTTTTTTCTGAAAAGAACAGATTCGAAAACTAAGAAAATACAACCAATTTAAGCTACTCCAAACACAGCGAAACACTATCTAACGCGAAATATTTGGCACATACGCACAGAATGGCCAACCTTTAAGTTTAATAATATTTTCATTAAGTAGTAACAGGAAGGTTATGGATGTTGATGTCTTAACTCGTTACATTGGCAATGTTTTTACGTCACTGATGACGTGCATTGGATTTAGCTTTGCGAATACAAATTTAAATTCTTGCTTATGTCACGTTTGTTTTAATATCCAGTTTTCACTCTCAATATCGTCTTTCCAATAACGAATGTATCCCAAGGGTCCAATTTGGGGGTCATTATTTTTTAATATTTTCCGTAAGAGCCAACTGTGAAGTTTTACGTTATTGTTAGGTTCTCAGATGGTGAAATACATTCACTAAAATTACACTGCTTTATTATTTCGTCTTTTATAGTAATTAATACATACATGCGCTGAGTCATAAGATATCCATAACATTGTAGCGATTGCTTCGGGTATTCAAAAACTATTCGCTAAAATTATTATCTGCGAATATACTATTGATTCAATTTTTCCGTTTTTAATAATAAATTTTTCATACCTTGAAGAAACTTTATTGAATAATATAATTTCCGTCATTATTTATGACTTCTTGTCAGCGTAATGGGAATTTCTATATCCCATTTTTTAAGATGTCTTTTCCCTGAAATTTTGTAAGGACAGAAACAAATGATAATTGGAGGGCGTTAAGTCCGGGGAGTATGGTGGTTGCAATAGAATTTCCCAGCCTAACTCTGCGAGTTTCTGACGAGTCATCAAAGCAGTATGTGGTCTGGCATTGTCATGAAGCAGTATGATGTCCTTCCTATTGAACATTGCCGGCCTCTTTTCTTGGAGCGCTGTTTTTAAATTATTCAATTGCTAATAGTACCTCTCCGAATTTAGCTTTCCGTTCTGTTTCAACAGCTCAAAATGTATTGGTCCACGAATGTCCCACCATATACACAACATTCTCTTACTCAGGTTAAACTCGGTTTAGAGGTGAAGGGTCAGGTTTTCCGGATTCACAATATGCCCTTTTCCTTACGATGTTTTCATAGGTATTCCACTTTTCATCCCCAGTTATCATACGATCCACGAAGAGTTCGATTTTGTTCCGTGCAAGCAAAGATGCGCATATGATGACTCGATTATTCAAATTCTTCTCACTTAACTCATGTGTCACCCATCTCGAATATTTCCACACCAATCCTAGTTTCCGAATATGGGTCGAAATGGTTTGTTGATGTGAATCAAGCCTTTCCGCAATCTCCGATGTCAAAAAAAGAGTTTGCTCTAACGTGATTTTGACAGTATCGTCGTCGATCAAAGATGGTCGCCCAGAGCGTGGCTTATCAGAAAGGTTGAAATCACCTATTTGAATTTTTTCGAACCATATTCTGGATGTTTTGTCAGAAACGGTACCTTCACCAAACACTTTCAATAAATTCTACACGCTTCTGTAGCATATCTTGTTTGTTGGAATTCGTACAAGATATAGTGGCGTATATCAGACAAGCACTGGTTCAATCTTTTATCTCTAGGGATAAGGCATTTTTTAAAAATGGGATATACAAATTGCCATCACTCTGGCAAGAAGTTATAAATAGTGACGGAAATTATATTATTCAATAAAGTTTATTCAAGGTAAGAAAAATTTATTATTTTATTTTATTCTAAAAACGGACGGAACTTTCTGGTAGACCTAATACTATTTATTGATCCAATATTGCCATTCTTAAAATACGAAGGACTATAAGAAAATATCTGCAAAATAAAATTCATCATTCATATTCATAATTACAAACCTAGCTCAACTTTAATGCTAGAGAAAATCGTCCGACTATTGCTTTAACCAGACATCACCACCATCCACTCGGGCCAAATTCAACGAAACGCTTCTACTCTAAGCGTAGCCTATGTGTATTGATTTAAAGATGACACGAAGCACATAACTTTGTATGTACATTGGTGACACGTTTTCATGTTTGTGTCAAATGAACATCTCAAATAATCAGGTTATGGTTACCATGTTATCGGTGATAAATTTAAGAAATAAGCAAATATTGATAAAATTTAAGTATTCTGTGGCTACCTGCGGATAGATTTTACTATTCACTCCGTATAATTATTTTGTGCGTCTAATTAAGAGATCATTCCTAGTACCAGTGTGATAAAGTGCGTTTAACGGAGACCCTGTATTTACAATATTTAATGAATGTTGAAAAATAAAACACATATATACGTATTTCGCTTTTATTATTAATAATAGTACTGTACAATAGAATCTTGTGTTTTTCTTTAACTATTGATCAATTAGGTAACACTTGATTTGGTTGTTTTTCTTTTATTAAAGAAACATGCAGTACGCCTTCTTCTTTTGTCATTAAAACTATAACAACTTACGTAGATGTACAAAAAACCACACAGAATAATATGTATATATAATCTTCAAAAATGTACAAAAAATACTTGTAATATACAAATAAGTTATTAAATTCTCGATAATAACAATAAAGGAGAAACGATTTGAAGCTAAATATAATAATTAGGTAACAAGTATCTATTTTCTTTTAATCATTCCAATAAATATATAACAACGCTGTTGTTCACATCCTTGTGACAATAAAATCCGAAAAAAATATTGCCTATGTAATGTATGTTGTTCGTATTTACGTATTATTATTATTATTATTATTTCGTCTAAGCTGTAACAACATTGTCACAAGTTTGCAATCACAATATTGGACATCAGATAGGCCTAAGTAGGTACATTTACATACAAGGCTTATTGTTTTAAGAATGGGCATCGAAGTTTAATAATTTATTATTACATTATTTTATTTAGAATTTCATAAAGTCCACAGTAAAAAGTTCGCATTGCAAAAGGTGAAAAATTAATGGTATTAAAATGAATAGGATCCACAAATAGTGATTGTTTTTTAAAGTATCCTTCAAACTAGTAGTAGTAAACCGCATGTTTAAGTGATTAGGAGGAGGTTTTAGGAAAGGCATTTGGCGATCTGTCAGGAGATTGGGCGTCATCCTGAAAAGAACCTTTGAATTAGAGGAACAACATCGTATGTTTCTTTAATGTTAAATTACTGACATTACCTGGGATATAATGCTGGACCTATTACTAGAAACACCGAGATCGCTGGTGAAAGGAGTCTGGAGACATTCAACGCCATTTGCTTCTACAGCGTGTTCAATGCTTGTGCTCAAATCTACAGAAGAATCACTGAAATCATTACAGGAGCATAAGACAGAATTTATAAATATGCACAGTGTTGAAAATTTAATACTTTTAATACTTTATGCACTATAAAACCAGAACAACTGCATTACAAATGCAACAAAATTCTTTCGTCAGATAAAAACAGATAAATAGACTAAAGTCAAATTAATAACTACAGACAAATTTTCGAAAATTTACTTTCTGTCTATTTAATTTGAAGTATGAAGATTTCCTTCTTTTTTAAGCTGAACAATATGTCTGAACTAAATTAAGTATTCGCATCTGTATTCGACAAATTTTAATTTTTTTAAAGCGATTTTTTTAAAATCAAAGGTGTTCAAACCGATGTCTATGTAGGTGTTCAAAATTAAATATTCTTTTTGATCAATAACATGCTGTTCAACAACAACTGTTCTTTGATCATGATCTAAGGATCAAAGTAGTTTTCACAAAGTTGGTACGAAAAATAAATCTGTGCATGGAATTTAAGAATTATTGTTGGTAACATTCAACACAATCTTCTAAAAAGTTTATATACTCTTTTTATATTGATGAACAACAGTTTGATGTTTTGGAAAAGGATACAATTTTTTGCTAGCCACCCATTAACCATTTATTCGTATACCGGTGATTACATCTTGGTCTTTAGGAAGTTAAGTTCTTCATAAATGCTCTTTCGGATTAGAGAAAAAAAATACTCATGCAACTCAGCCATTAGCATTCTAGACACTCATTTCATGGATGATATTAACATTTGTTGCTACCATACTTGATGCATATTTACAAAACTTCCTTTCGTATTTAAAATTCGCGAACCAGTTTTTAATTACTTAATACAAAAGGGTTGAATCACCTAATACGAGGATGATTTAGCGGAAAGTGAAGCTCAACTACTTGTACTAAATATCCGAAAAATTACTATTATATGAAAAAAGTGTCTAAATTTAAAATTCTGGGATGCATAAACTCATAACACGTAGCATAATTTAACATTTATTTTGTAAAAGTCTAAACAAATCTGAAATGATAGCTAATCTGCAACAAACTGGGTGAAAATACGAAATCTACCAATGGTCTGGGATGAATTGGTATCGAATAGCTGGTATCGTAAGCATATCGTTTTAGCGCTGATTACATTACATTTTACACGTAGAATTAACCATGTCAAAGTTATCAGCAAAATGGACGCGACGAATCTTAAATTGTAATAGAAAAGGAAAAACCAAACTTATTTTTTGCGAAGATTTGTTATCGTTGATGAAACTTGAACCATTATTTTCTCGAATTCGAACGACAATTTCAACAGTGGACACATGTTGGTAGCTTTCTTCCAAAGAAAGGTATTTTTATCGACGGGTAAAGTAATAGCTATGGATTTTGCCGTACTTTTCATTTATTACCTTGCAATGGGCTAAATCGTTAACGGATCGTATTATGCTGCTCTACTAAACAAATTGTTCCAAAAAGTTCCATCACAACACATCTTGTCATGCAAATAAAGTTGTCCGCCAAAAATTGAATCAACTAATTGTCCACTTATACCCCAAACTCAAAATTTTCTTCATAGAAAGGTGTTTTGGTCGGATGAAGAACTTATTCATTAACGGAATAATATTTTGAGGATCTTCATCATTATAACAATGACAGAATAGCACTTCAGCATCGTTGCGTCAAGTGCATTGAAGGTGAAAAAGAATATTTTGAAACATTATAAACACCTAACATAATGCTCTAATTCATTTACTTCATTTTATCGCCCACTTCCCGTCGAATTATTACTAAAAACAGCATGTATATATGTATGACGTGTGTAATGTATGCATAAATTATTGACAAAAAATAGTTCACTGGCCGAAGAGTGTGTAATAGACTGCATAATTAAAAATAAACATAGGCCGTTTGTAATGGGGTGAATTTGCTGACGTCATCATATCCGTTATCGTTAGTTTTCAGAGCACATACCGAAATTCTGTGCTTGCGTAACGTGGTGGCGTAGATACGACAGACGCGTCTTTCTCAAATATAAAAGTGGCACTAAAACGTATTATGGTGAGAGCAAAACGTGTGTTTTCCCAGCAAAGCATACGAAGTTCAATCCATATATATGAGTATGTATGTGTACTTACACCCATATACGTTTAATGTTAAATGTAAAAACTTCGAGCACATATATCGATGATTACTACACCTTTCTATAATTATAAAGGAATGCATTCTTTAACGGATGCAAAAATATGTTTATGCTGATACAGGTATATAAAAAGAGTTTTCCAATATATTACATTTCTTATTTTACGTATCATCTTTCGTGCTTGACATCTTTCTTGTTGTTATGAAAACATCTTTACTTCCTTTTCCAGCAGGCACATAACACATGGATCAATAAGTCCCGAGACTAACCCATAGATGGCGCTCGTAGTAAACCAGTAACCACGTCTTTCTAGAGTACTAACCTTTGCTTGAAACGTGTCAAAATTTTAAGTCGATCGGACCAGAAACAGCTGAGTTATCGAGGTTGGAGTAAAGTCGTTTTGTAGTTTGTTTAAACAATGGAAAAAACCGAGTTTCGTGTTCTGATAAAACATTGTTTTTTAATGGGTAAAAACACCACGCAAGCAAAACAATGGATTGAAAAATGTTACCCGGACTCTTGTCCATCAAAAGCAACGATTTGTCGGTGGTTTGCCGAGTTTAAACGTGGTCGTACCGACACAAATGACGCGGAACGCTCGGGTAGACCTGTGGAAGCCGTTACACCGGAAAATGTGAGTGAAGTGACAAAAATTATAATGAAAGATCGTAAAGTGAAGCTCCGTGAGATTGCTGAGATGACACAGATATCATATGGAAGTGTATTTACTATCCTTCATGAAAAATTGAGCATGAAAAAGGTTTTTTCCAAGTGGGTGCCGCGATTGCTTTCGATGGAACAAAAACAGCAACGAGTCGATGATTCAGAAAGCTGTTTATCGCTATTTACTCGCAACAAAAAAGATTTCTTGCGTCGTTACGTGACCATGGACGAAACATGGATATATCACTACACTCCAGAGTCGAAGCGGCAGTCATCTGAGTGGCGCACAACTGGCGAAAGCCGTCCGAAACGTCCGAAAACGCAGCAGTCAGCTGGCAAAGTCCTGGCGTCAGTTTTTTGGGATACACATGGCGTGATTTTCATTGGCTACCTCGAAAAAGGTAAATCGATCAACAGTGATTATTATATTGACTTACTGGTGCGTTTGAAGGAGGAAATCGCAAAAAAACGACCGCACATGCAGAGAAAAAAAATCCTTTTTCACCAAGACAATGCACCCTGCCACAAGTCGATGAAAACAATGGCAAAATTGAACGAATTGGGTTTTGATCTGCTTCCCTACCCCCCATATTCGCCAGATTTAGCCCCCAGTGACTACTGGCTCTTTGCTGATCTTAAAAAAATGCTCCAGGGAAAAAGATTTGGCTCAAATGAGGAGGTCATCGCTGAAACTGAAGCTTATTTTGAAGCGAAAGATAAATTTTTTTATAAACATGGTATTGAAAAATTGGAAAAGCGTTAGAACCATTGTATCACCCTAAAAGGTGATTATGTTGATGAATAAAAAAAAATTTTGCAAAAAAAATGTTGTTTTCATTGTTAGTCTCGGGACTTATTGATCCATGTGTTACTTATATAGATTTGCAAATATGAGTGATATTTTTACTATTTTTGAAATGTCGTTTGCTAATATTACTTTTAAGCTGCAGAAAAATGATAATGATAATATTATGTTGCTTTTTATTATACAATATTAGAAAACCGTTTTATTTTAATGAAATTAATGGTTCTCTCCATTAATAAAATATTGATTCATGAAGTTAAAACCTTCCTAAATAATATGTAAAAACTTTACGAGATATTTTTGATCGACATGTGTTATAAACGGTAAAAATGCAAAAATGATGAACGCTTTTTAAAAACGACTGGAACAAGTGATGCAACGTAGTATTTTCAGTAAGATCTAGAAACTAAGAGTCAAAGTGCTAAGTAATCGTTCGCGAGCGAAAGAAATCCAAACAAAAATTGATGCGGAAAAGTAAAAAATGAAAACTATGTTCGTTGCAAAGTATTATCTAGATGTATTGAACCGTTTGATAGAAGGTATTTATCGTGTTCCACCTGAATGTCGAGAACCAAGTAATTGGCGATTGTTACATGTTGTAAGCGATGAGAAGATGCACGTCTTCTCATCGCTTCTAACATGCTCTTGTATCCCTCCGTATTCACCTAATTTGGCTTCGTGTGATTACTGTTTATTCTCTATACTACACTTTACGGTGAAAGGAAACTGTTTTGCATCAATTGAAGATAATTAATTGCTGACGACGAGCAATCTTAACATCATTGCAATTGATTCAATTCTCGAATGCCTAAATTGCTGTATTTCTACTGAGTGAGTTCTAGTTATTTTGGAACTGATGGTGTACATACATATATACCTCTGCATATATGGAAAGACACACACACACACACACATAGAGAGAGTGGATAATTGATAAGGTTTTGGTAGCTCAAGAGCGATAGAAATTCGTAGAACTTTCGAATATTGGTGTTTAATTTTTCATCTATGTATATTATCTCAAGTTTGGTTATAATTGAATTTCCCTTCATCTTCATCCTATCAATATCTTGGATAATTCAAATTGCGATTGTGGGATAGCAGGTGACATTAATC
The DNA here is from genome assembly GCA_031893035.1 of Dermolepida albohirtum. Classification (NCBI taxonomy): domain Eukaryota; kingdom Metazoa; phylum Arthropoda; class Insecta; order Coleoptera; family Scarabaeidae; genus Dermolepida; species Dermolepida albohirtum. Next base: position 30,474 of record JAVIWB010000225.1, on the reverse strand, counting down.
ATCTTCAGTTCAACTGTAAATTCTTTCATTTTGATAATCATCTAATAAGGGACTTTTTCTTCACTATATTTCCTCTTTACTATCTTCCGATAACTTTATATTATTTGTTTGTTTATTTAGGTTCATTGGTACTTCTCAGAGACTTACAGCTAACGCGCGAGTGCGGCAACTAACTCCTCCCAGTAACCCGTGTTAAACCTAACCTAGATGTAAGTTGAAAGTAGCGTGGCCGTAGCGATGTGCGCTAGTTAACGTTCTCCTGGGAACACCAGGCGCAACCTCCTTGTGTTTAGTCTTACTTAATGAAGCAGGGCTCTGATCAGGATTGACATTTCCCTTGCTGTACATGGAAACAGTACAACTTCAGCAGACATATACAAAAAAGCTAGAGATTTCTCAGGACGTGTCTACAACAGTTCTGAAAAGGTCGCAGTGGAATAGACATAATATCTAATATCCTCGTTTAACTTTTCTATTAAATTAATTTTCCTTTCCATCTTACTGTTTCCTCTGTGGTCTTTTTTTTTCAGGATCTTTTTGGTGGTAGTGTATGAATGAGTGAATGCGTGGATTATGGGTAGCCGGAGCCTGAGCTCGCGAAGAGCCTTCTCCTTTTCGTATTTCGTATTAATTTTAACTAGTTAATGATGTACGAAATGAGTTACATTCATTCGAACACCACAAATATCACAGAAAGAAAAAGAAAACTTTTCACTTAAATATATCAGCTTCCATATGCAAAATTAACGTTATAGGATATAAATTAAATAATTAACGCTTATTTATAGTCTAATAACTTTCTAGGCACAAGGTAGAAAAAGCCTTCAATAATTTTTTATTTTTCTATTGTCATTGCTTTTGTTACATTTTGTCTGGAAGATTATTAGAGTTTAATTTAAAGTTTTTGCGTCATTATAGCATGTATGTATCACTACTACTACAAAAAGGTTTACGATGTACACGAAAATATATCTACCGAGTTCATGTAGAACGGTCTTTCTAACTTGTTATGTAAACAAAACTTTCGCTTTCGGAGCATCTCTGATTCGAAGCTAGAAGATTCGTATTCATGTAAATATAGAAATGCGCATAATATACGAATAATTCTTTTCTTTGATTTTATTTATTCCTTATATATATATATATATATATATATATAAATATAATTGTGTATATATATATATATATATACACAATTATATTCCTTAATAATTAAATAGAATTTCGAATTAATTTATAAGATAACTATTCTGATAATACGATTTTATGAATAACGTACATATAAATATGTTTTGTGGAAATATAACGATCTAATCTTTTGCTTGAATTTCATTTACTGTATTTTATTAATGTTGCATTCATCTCTTGATATGATGATTGGCATTAAAAGTTTTGCACCAAATCATCACATTACCTTAGACTTTTAAATTAGTAGAATAGTTTTGACTATAACAGTTTTATAAGTTTACCGTCATCTTCGTCAAGTATTCTACACTGGATTTAACTTAAAAAATCAAAAGGTTTGTCTCCGAAAGTTTTATTTAAAATATTAAATCTGGTTAATAAAATTAAATATTCTATAGAAAACAAAATGCAGAGTGTGAAAGTTCATTCCTTATGTTTCACAATTCTTCGCTATTTTGAGGAGAAAGGCTTATATATACACTTTTTTAAATATTGCAAAAACGGCAAGAAAGAGGATGTAGTTGTTTAAAGTTTTTTGTTATCAGGTCGAAAATGTAAACAAACTCGTGTATTATTTGACTTTCACTCTATGCACACCATTGTTCGCTTTTTTTAATGAATCGTATAAGAGCTCTCTTTCTATGTACATAGATACCGCGACGGCGCGATCTAAAAATGTTGAGCATTTCCCATTTAGATCGTAAACCTTTTTGTGGTAGTAATAAAATGATCTTAAACTTTCTGTTTTAGGAAAAACCATAGGTAGCTTAATTTTATATGGTAATCACTCACAATTTTTCATTGAATAAAATACAATAGAGTTCCTTTTCTTAGTATATAGCACCCTATAAATAAAGTTCTGTATTCAGACACTGTCGCATCGAAAACATAAAATGTGGAGAATGTGGGAAATTTCAATTTTTAAACCTTTTTCAGTCGTATTCTTAAGAATTTTCATTGAATATTGCACAAAAATGAAATTATAGTCGCCTTGAATAAATAAGCAAAGATATAGTCATTTGAAATTGGACGAACAATTTCGAAGTATCTGATGGACGTTTTCCACGTTTCATTTCTTTTAATCTAGAGAACCGTTTGGCTGGGGAGCCAGTTTCTGTCTATTACACACTGGAAACATAGTCTCCGATCTGTGAGATAGAAGCGTTCTTGCTTTGTCGGTCAATACATTTATGTATTGGTCGAGAGAGGGAGATATGATATTATTCATTATTTTCTGTATCGAAATGATATGATAAGCACTCTGAAGGAATCGTTCGTTAATAACACAAATCAACCTGAAGATTCGTGAATTCGATGAAACATATGTAGTTGATAGGGTGTTATTAATAATAGAATGATTCCTTTTTAACAAGTTCAATATGTTAACACGAATTTTATTTACAATCTACATAATGAAGTTTGGAAATTTGACAAAATCAATTACAAGTAGGGAGGAAACGTTGATGAATGTCAATTTCAAAAATATGGAGGTAAGTGACAGAAATATGTATATAAGTATGTGTACAAGAGGGTGATTTGGCGTGGAGTGAAACCTGACTACTAGTTACGATTATTTTCTGCCATCTTCTGTGCGGTGACAGATTAAATTTGGTTAGCGTCTAGATGGAAAATTAAAAAAAAATACATACGTTACTTTTTGAAGGATTAAATACAAAGGGTACTAGGAAAGTTTTCCAATATGACGCAACAATGAATCGTAGGAAGCTGCTTGTTGCTGCATGTCGAGACATGTTCATACGTGCATAGTAGCCGCCGCGCCATGTCGATGGGCTCAGTTATTCATTAGCAGTGAGAGTGTAAAGTGCTTGCGATGGTATCGTGGTCACGAAATGAGATAAGGGCAGTTTTGCGTTATAATTTCGTGCGTGGTTTAAACATAGACCAGTGCTTCGAAGAAATGACTCTTGCACTAGGTGGTGTTTGTCCACATCGCACAACGATATTCAGGTGGCATAGAGAATTCCAAAGCGGAAATTTAACTGTGGAGGATGCTGAGAGACCGGGAAGGCCACGAACGTCAGTTACAGATGAAAACTTTACTACTGTGAGAAAAATGCTTGGCGAAGACAGGCGAGTGACCTACCAACAGATAGAGAGTACTTCAGGCCTAAATGCACGAACAATTCGTTCGGTTCTGCATGATCATTTGCACGTGAAGAAACTTTGTCTCTCTGGGTGCCGCATCGACTGACTGAAGAGCAGATGACACGACGTGTGACTTGGTGCCGGGAGATGCTAAAAAAGTTTAATAAGGGACAATCTCGGTATGTGAACAACATCTTGACAGGTGACGAGACTTGGCTGTACTATTACGATATGACGACCAAAGCTCAAAATGAAGTTTGGGGATCTTTGATGATGAGGACACACCCGTAGTTGTCAGAATATCCCGATCTGTAAAGAAGAAAATGATAGCTGCATTTTTCGAATCGAGTGGAATTGTGGAACGCGTCGTTTTGGACACAGAAGACAGTCCTAGCTAAGTGGTATACTAAACAGTGCCTGCCAAAAGTTATTGGATCTATGAAGAACCTGCTGCTAAAGTCAAGAATGGACGCCTGGTTCCTCCATAACGATAATGCTCCAGCTCAGCGGGCCTGCAGCGAATATTTGACCACGACGGGATTGAAACTTCTCGAGCACCCTTCCTACAGTCCAGATCTTGCTCCTTGCGATTTTGCACTGTTCCCTCATGTGAAAATGAAGCTAAAAGGGAGGAGGTTTTCCAGTGATGAGGACCTTCTGCGGGCTTGGTTTAAAGATTGGTTTCTTAGGATGGAGAGATGTATTGAATGTAGAGGAAATTACTTTGAAAAAATTAAATAAACAAAGCTGTATTGCAAAACTTTCCTAGAATCCTTTGTATATCTCAAATTTTGGTTGACGGACACCAAACTTTGTGTGACAATGTTCTTTCAAAAAACGCATCTGTGAAAATGATAATCGAAAACTATAATGACTCCAGAAATGATCAATAAAATTAACGATATCGTTAAGTTTCTTAGGTTTAAGTAAGTTGGTAGAATTGGGCATGCTCAGTCTGTCAGAAATGTTGGTGCTGCGAATCTCGAATCACTATACAAAATGTGAAACAATGCGAATGCCAAGCGATAATTTGCTGTTTAATAAGAAAACAAGCTGATTTTTTTTGCAAAGATTTGTTATAGTTGACGAAATCTTGTTCCATTACTTTGTTTATGAATGCAAACGACAATCTTAACGGTCAGCAATATTATGGATGTCTTCCCTCAAAGAAAGATAAGACTCTACGTTTTTTTTTTGCATGCAAAAGGAATAACTTTCGTAGACTATTTTGCAAAAGTTCAAACAGTATTATGCTGATCTACTAGACAAGTTGAAGAAAGCAATTTTTGAAAAACATTTTGGAATGGCTCAGAAAAAAACGTCTTCTCACACCTCTCTCTTTGTCCGCGAAAAAATGTATCAACTGAGATTTCACGTTATACATCATCCACCCTATTCGCTATATTCACTCCAAGGCGACTTCCACTTATTCACCAAACACACTATTTCTTGCTAAAAAGAAGTTTCGGTTGATGGAGAACAAATTGCAACAATGGAGCAATACTTTGAGGATCTTGGCCCAAGAACTACGTTGAAATTGAAGAAGAATATATTGAAGAACAATAAAATAATTTTTGCTCCAACTAATGATAATGACGTTTCGCAAATTTTAATTCGATATCAGAGACAAAATCTTTATGCAGTGCTTTCGACAATTGTGGAACGTATTTATAGTTGAGAAAGGAATTGTTTTTCAGCATACGTTTCGTTGACGATTCAAAAAAGTTTACAAAACTAAACTGAGAAGTGCACCCTCCATATTGATAGGTATAAAGCTTTAGGTTATTTACCATATTCAATGTGTGTTGAATATGCTACCTTATATGATATAGGACGCAACTTGACAAAGAAGTAAAATGCATATTTTATTAGTATCGCGTTTTTAAAGAAAGTTCGTTGAAAGCACAGGTTCGTGTAAAGAAGTGATTAAAATCAAAATGGAGAAATGCAAATTGATAGCATCTATGTCATTGAACATTACTAAGATCAGGTCAATCAGGCAAATAAATGTAAAGACGAATGACAAGGAAAGCCATGATGCTCGTCAAATTTTTTCAATCATTTGTAGCGGTGAATTATAATAAGAATTACGGTTCGATTTAAAATTTTAAATTTGATATATGAAGACCTGAGGAAAGCAATAAAAGCAATATGCAGATTTCATTATTCTAATGGTAGCAGATTAGAATAAAGAATTACTTATTTTAGCGATAGCACAAATCTTAACAGGATTTTTGATAAATACGGTAGGCTTTGTGTTGTACATCTTAGGATACATTTATTTTTATGCGTAGTAATGTTCAGCTTCGTGCGATGCAGTTAGTTTCTTTATTATGATAAGAAATGGTAAGATAAACTGGTTAATACCTATAAAAGACCTAAAATGAAATATATAAGTATGTGTTCAATACGCAATTTAGAAATCGACCAGTTTTCCAAACAACTTTAGTCGAGCTATGTATGTGAACTGCTAACATTTTGAAATTGCAACTTGTCTACATCTTGGAAAGGGGATAAGAAGAAAGAAGAAGAAAATTATTATTAATTACTAAAAATTAAAATTAAAATAATTAACTATCTATTTGTATAACCATTTATAAGAATGATCATATTGTATGGTACTTTACAATAAAGGGGCATGTAAAAATTTGCAGTGTTTATTTAAGCTTATATTAAAAAAAAAACTCACCTGATAATACTTCTTCGATCTAGAATTGTAACGTCCAACTTGATTCTTTCAATATTATCACTAACTACTTTCTCTTCGTAAACGGTATCTTCTTCCAATAAAGGAAGCTCATCTTCGTGAAGTGGTTTATTTATTTCTGGTCGTTGGTTTTCTGTATTTCTCGATCTAGCATTAAACTCGTGACATTCGCACTTACAGTCTTCCGGATTCACGTAACTGTATACTACGTTGTCTTGAACGACAGACTCTGGAACATCGATAGCACCACGTGAAGGAATTGTTTGTATCCTCTTGGGTAATTTCCTCCTTTCTGGAATTTCTTCAAAGTTAATCCACTCTTTTTGGAGACCTTTAGGAGGTAAGGGAGGCGGCGTCGTCATTTCCGATTCTTGGGGTAAAGACGACCGCCTTTGTTGTGTTACTATTTTGTTCTCAGCAAAATCGGCCCAATTAGTATTTCCTGTCGTTCTTCTAGGAGACTTCACCGACTCTTCTCTTGGTAATGATATTTTCAATTTCTCTATGCTTTTAGGTACTCGCTCTATACTAACTGTAGTAACTATTTCTTCGCAATACTCTTCCAGACAACTAGGATTTATGGGAGTAGTCGAACGTGGTCGTTCAATTGGATATACTCTCATTTCTAAAGCATTCCTCTGTTTTATTGGTATTATAGGCATGGCTACTGATCTTTCTAAAGGAAGTGTCGTCGGCACATATGGTAATTCGTCTTCGAAAGAGTCTTGTTGCATCACTAAGCCTTTTCTTTCGATTTCTACAGGTTCTACAACGTTATTAGGTTCTAGTTTCAATTCCATTTTTCTTTTTTCTTTCAGAAAATCTATTTCGGAACCTCGCTCAGATTCGGAGGAGTAATGATCGTCATCATTAGCAGTGCTCATGGCGGAAATTTTGTTCTCATGGATATTTTCTGTTTTACTTTCTTTAAGTAAACTCTCGTTTTTTTCCCCAGAAACTATCTTCGGCGAACTGGATATTTTTGAAACATTCTCACAAGCTTTTTGGCCATCAGAGGTTAAAACGATAGAGTCTTCAACGTTTTTCATTTCGACAGAATTTTGCATAGGTATATTTTCATTAGTTGCGTTAGTTTCTGTACTTGTGGACTTTACGGCAACAGGACTAGTTTCTACTAATTTTGCTTTAGGTAATTTTGTTGTGAATATTTCGTTATTGCTACCTAACCTGGTAGAAAAGATTATATTTTCACTACTCGTGCTATTTTGTCTAAGTTGTTCCGCTTTGGTTTTTTGAACTGGACCCGAATCTAAAGATGTAGTTGTTTCGGTATCTTTCGAAATATTAGCTTCTATCACAGTTTCCTGGGAACCTTGACTAGAACTTCTCAATTCCTGCAGTAAACTTCTTTGTTCATAATAAGTTGGAGAATGCAAAGGTATTCTTATACTGTCACCATCTAATTGTGTTTCATTATAGTTTTTCGTTGACGTTTGTGAACTGTTCGGTTCAGGCTTAAATTTAAATTCCACGTTTGTCAAAACGTCAACGCTCGGAATGACGTCTGACGAATTGCTATCCGATTCCGATTTCCTTTCCCTTTTACTTTTAAAAATACTAAACACCGTTTTTTGTTTTCCTTTAGAATCAATACTTTCAGTGGAAGATGGTGCAAGAGACAAATTACCTCTATCTCTATCTCTACTTTTCGATCTACTTCTTCGTCTTTCACGTATATTTTCGCTAGCATCTTTAATAATACCCGTTAAAGTGTTTTTTCTTCGACAACTACTGCTAGGTATCGTTGGTGATTCAGGACTAATTATTGCTTCTTTACTCCGAAAAATTGAAGCGAAGGAACTTTTTCGTGAAAGGGAAGGCGAGGGGCTTTTACTACTTGCTACTGGCTCTTTTAATACTGCATGTCGGGAAAGTTTCGGACTGGCACTAGGAGTACTGGATATACTTCTTCCTTGACTTTCTATCGGCTTGACAGTTTGTGTTCTCTCAGGAATTTTTGTATCTACTTGTACAATTTCTTTGAATGATTGCGGTGATCGCTTATTAACTTCATTTAAGTCTAAAGATGCTGGTTTTTGAATTTCAACATTATTTTCACTATAATCTTCATACATGTGATCGGGTTTCAATTTAATGCGTATATATTTCGGTTCTTCTTCTTTCTTTTCTTTAAAAACAGTTACTTGCTGTGTTTTGTTTTTGTCTTTACCTGCTGATGATTTTTGTTTATGACTCGTTTGTATCCTATTTGTAGCAGTTGTTGTATTAACGGCTTGAATCGAAGCTCTTTGTTTCGGTTTATCTTTTTTAGCCATTGGACTATCTTCCGGAAGAGGTCCTTTTAACGGAATATATGTGTATTCAACTCCGCTAGCGGATATTATTGTTTTAGGAAGTTTAGGTCGATCGTCACAAGTTGTAATCGGCGGTTTGTCCACTGTAATTTTAATGTTTGTTTTCACAGTCTGTACGTTTTCTTTTTTTAAAGATTTTTCAGAATCGGATTTTGATGGTCTTTTATCTCCTTTTGGCTCCATTGTCACCCCTTCTGCTAATATCGCTTTGGTAGGATCTAATTTCCTACTCAACAATACTATTTCCAGATCTTCGGGTTCACATTTGGTCCCGTGTTTTTCCCCGTTTTTATGCTCTGCTTCATTAGGTTTTGTTCCGCAAAATGATGTCTCCAGAAGCATCTTGTGTGGTGAAGGAGAGCGCGATATTCCTGACTGTCCGGAAATGACAGATAGATGACTGGCATTTGATACCCGGCTGTGCGTCGATCCCTGGCTGCCTATACTAGACAAACGAGATGTCCTCCCTGAGATGGACAACAGACCAATTTCGGAACTCTGTGAGTCTTTGCGTTGATGATTTTGAAATTCGTCTTGCGAAGGCGTTTGTACGTTTACTTTCTTCATTTTTAAATGAGTCTCTTGGAAATCTAATTCTTCGGTTGAAGACCGTAAATCTAACGTACCCTCTTCTCTAAATCCTAATCCCAATTTAGCGCGTTCTGGATCATGACCCTCAAAAAGTTCTCTTTCTGGAGTACTACCTCGACTGTCCTCGTGATGTGAAGAACTACTCGCTCTTGATATATCAATTCGTGGTGTGCTAGGTGTTTGCAAACTGACTTTAGTACTCGATTGCGGCGTTGATACCGATGACATTGCAGTACTGCTAGGTGGTGTCGACGGCGCGCCAACTAAACTAATGCCCGTATAAACAAACTCTGGTGTTGCTCTATCTTGAGATGCCGGCGTGCCAGGTGTCACATCTTCTCTGATACCAGGAAGACGAACAAGTGAAGCACCGTCGAGGGTCTCTTCAGGACTTTCGAGCTGAAATGAAAAAAAAATGGTCGATTGGAAGCACAGATTTGTTGAGATAAGGAACACACTAGCTTTATGCCATGGGGGGTGCATTTCGGGATGTTGTTCTACACACGATACGTACATGGGATCTCACCTCGTCTGAGAGGTCCTCAAATGAGGCAAAGGGAGCAGGACCCATGCGCTTCTGGCGACGAGATGGAACACTTTGAACGGCTCCAGGAGACGACATGGTTTTTGATGGTGATCTACTGGGTTCTACGATATAACAAGCAACAAATACATATATATGAAGATGATATGAATATTACAATTATAGATATTATACTACTACGTCTAACACTACACGAATCAATGTACGAAATGTTACTCAAATATTTCCAACACTTGTAAAAACAATTTCAAAAACATCACCAAAAATTATCGAGCCTGTGGGTAATAATCTACCATTGAAAATCATGTATTGGCTAATAATATGATTAAAATTAAGATTACATTTAAAAAATAATATGTGTAATAAAAAATTAGAATATGAAAGGTTTAACTCTTTCAGAAAATATTCCCTGTATTTGTGAAACATGAAAAAGGAGAAACGTCCTCTTAATGTTGAACCTAACCAGTAGTCTATGATATATTGATGCATATGCGAGTTACATTTGCTTTTTTAAAATTACAAAAGGTAAATTGAAAATATTATAAAAAATATAAATTATTAGAATGCAGCACTTTTATGAAAAATTGCGCCATGTAATTAAGTGTTTGAATATGCCGAAGAACGTGTTTAATAGTGAGCCTTGTCTATTTATCACATTGAATCATTTAAAAATAAATTTGTTCAAAAAAAGCTGTCGCTAACGAAAAACTTTTCGAATGTAAACAATGTAATAGAGGAAAATTGCCATGCTACTATTAAGTCAGCTCGAGTAGTGCTGAAGTATTGGTATAGCAGTAATCAAATATCATTTGAATATACGGGAGTACCTGTCGTGTCAATTCAAAAGACAAATCGTGTAAATTTCTCAAGCAGCCTGTTTTATTTAAATGTAACAGCAGCCGATTAGTTGTGTCTTTCCAAATAAGATTGTTTCATTAAAAATTATAATAGAAAGATAGTTGTTATTTTCTTTGGTACCACCGAACATCTTATAACTACCGCTCTGTAGTTAATTTTGAATGATGCCCTTTTTGTATGCTTGAAGTCTTCTTGAAGATTCTAGATAATCTACGAAAAGAAGGAGTTATATCGCATGATGATAACGTTCGTTCATGATCCGCTACTAAAACGCCTGACTATTCAAAGAAGAATAAGTGAGTGACGGATTAGTTACAAAATAGTACCGACTTAGTATCCAATAATATCTTCTTATTTCCATACGTTACTACTAGCAAAAATAAAACACACTTTTATTTCTATCAATGGGATTGTCAGTGGTTAGTAGAGAACGAGATTGAGACCATTTTTAGCGCCAAATTCAAATACCCGTAATACGTAGCAATTATATAAATTAAAAATTTAGTAATTTATGTTTTTTCTTAAATATAGAAGGTATTTCCTTTTATATAATTAACTCATGAACTGATCACTGAGCATTCAAAAAAATGTATTTATCATCTTAAGAGAAACACAATTTATACTCAAATATTTTCTTATTAAACATCATTCTTCTACAAGGGATTTCGATCGGGAACAAATGCCTTTGTTATTAATAAGCAATTGATCGCAACCATAACATATTTGTTTTAAAGGGTTTTCCAATAGGGACATAACAATTTTGTCAAACCGTCAGTCAAAGTTAACATTTTTATCATGGTGAAGTTCACGAACGAGGAACGTTTAATTATTTAAAATTACTACCGCAGTTCTGAGTCGGTGGTCGGTGTTTTAAGAGCGCTTATTCCAATTTTCGGTCATAATAATCGTCCCACCAGGCAGACTGTGTGTATGAAAATATTCATTGTTGAATGTTCTTGTACCAGTGAGATAACGCACCGGTCGAAGTACCGAAAATATGCTTCAATTCAAAATGAGCCAAATTAGTTGATTCCACGCTGTTCACAGGAATTGGGAATCTCTCAAACCACATTATGGCGAATTTTGTGTAAAGATCTTGGCTTACACCCTTTCTCCGATTGGCAAGCCAACAATGTTAGAGGAGCTCAGGGAAAATATCGAACACGAAATTGCCAACGTTTTGGCCGATATATGTATGTGAAAGAGTGGTGCAAAATTGGCTCCATAGAATCGATCGCTACAAACTTGCTCGCAATGGTCATATGAACGAGATCGAATGCCATAGTTAAAGTTAGTTAAATGTAATATGTGTACTGCTCCTGGAATAAATTTCAGCCAAATATCTCAATTATTCTGTGTTTTATTTAAGAAGAAGTTGTTATGAAAACCCTTTATTTCGGACAGCTAAACCTGATGTATTCGGAATTTTATAATACCCTCTTGTACCAGCTACAGCAATTTTATTTTAGTAATAAAAACGTCCTGAACGTATACAACAACTCCAATCCATCAAAAAGCAGTATTATTATATAAACAGTTACTAGAATTATTTCAAAATGGCGCACTCCACGTCCTGTTCGTTTTGAATGCGTAATGTTCCAAACGCTATCTTCTTGCTCCATAAAAAGAGACATATGACGTACCTTCGGAAACATTTTATAGACTTCATAGGTGTATCGATTGTAGCGGGGAATATTTTGAGAAAATGTAAAATCGTTAGAGTAAAATATTGTACTGCAGTTGTATTAGATTCAACCGTCAGAGAAAATCTCTCATACAACTATCGACAAAAATCTTATAAACGAAAAAAGAATATTGTTAATAATTTTGTACTTAAAACACCGGTTTTGCTCAACGGAAAGAGCGCTCAACTTTGAAACTTTTACATAGAGAAATCAACGTTTCAAACCACGTTCAGGGCGGTACCGTTTTGAAATCGTTTGTGGACTTGGAAGTGATGAGTACCTGTCTCTATAGTCCAAAAAATTTACGATCCAGTTGGGCACTCACCATCAAAAAATGTATAAATTATCAATGCTTATTTAAATCATATTAAAATATATGCACAAAACATTTAACACTATCGGCTTACTTTCAAAAAGCACCAGCTGTATTAAGCTATATACATTATACTTAATAATAAATAAATAAAAAGCTTTAAATTTGTGAAGCTCTTTCCGATAAGTTTCTCTAGCAGGTTATGATGTTCAAACAGCATTATCGAGCTGTAATTTTTAACAACTTAAAACACTTGAGGAAATCGAGGAGGTGCATTTGCTGACAAATAGTGTTTCTTAGTTATCATTAAACGACGTTCGAGTTCCTAAGTCAGGAAAGGCTGTTACCGAAAAGTACATTTGTTTTTTTCATGTTCGAAGAGAAAGAGAAGGAGTATGGATTGTATCATCTAGTGCACAACATAATTACAAGTGATGAAATTTGGATATATTGCCATTATCTTGAAAAAAGCAGTAATTGGTAGTTAGGATCATTATCAATGATATAATTGAAAAAAAGGCGAGACAAAATGGATTCGTCATATTTTTTGGTATAAATGGTCATACGTCAGTTGTCTTTTAAGTTTTGTATAAAAAACTGGAATAAAACAGTAGATAGCTTTTAAAGACTTCATTGTTTTTCGAAGTATTCTCTACGAAGAATAATCCACTTGTACATACTCTCAAAATTGCGTCTTTGAAGGCATCGATTGCTCCTTTTGACGACTGGAACCTTTGACCACGCAGTCCGTTCCTGATTTTCGGAAAGGTAATGACATCGTTAGGACTTACATATGTAGGTCCGGACTGTACGACGGATGGTCCAAGAATTCGTCGTTTTGTTAGGTTAAAAATTCCGTTGTCTCGCCTGCTGTGTGCAAAGTTGCATTGTCTTGGTGGAGGACAATTCGACTTGTAGCAAAGAAATGTTTGTGTACCAATCGGCAGTAACAGTTTTTTAATCTTGTAGAGAAATTGTTGCTACATGACCTGCTATCGAGACAAATATCGCGACAATTTTTTTGGAGACACCTCAAGAATGGATGACTTTTGTCGGCTTTTCTTCACCAGCTCGGACCATATTCGGAAACTAGGATTTGTGTGAAAATATTCGACATGGGTACCACATGAGTTAAGTGAGAAGAATTTCAAGGATCTAATCATCTCTGCTTGTACGGAAGAAAATCGAACCTTTTTTGGTCATCATACTACTTCATGATAATGCCAGGCCACTTACTGCTTTGGGGGCTCGTCACAAACTCGCGAAGGTAGGCTGGGAAATTCTGCTGCGGCTACCATACTCCCCGGACCTAGCATCCTCCGACTACCACTTGTTTCTGTCCTTACAAAAACGAATAAGATATCAAACAAGCACTGGTTCAATTATTCGCCTCTAGGGAAAAGGCATTTTGAAAAATGGGATATACAAATTGCAATTATGCCTGCAAGAAGTCATAAATAATGATGGAAATTATGTTATTCAATAAAGTTTGTTCATGGTATGAAAAATGTATTATTTTGTTTTATTCTAAAAACGGACAGAACTTTCAGGTAGACCTGATAATTTATGACATTTATACAAAGGTGAAAGGGTTTTTGAACTAATGTTAGAAATAGTTATAAAGGAATAAATTAGTTAGTAAAGAAATTATAAATCTCTCAAAACGTAGGTATTTTCTATATTCTTTGTGCTTCTGACCTCTCGAATTAATTTAATTATTAAACAAAGAATATATTTACTCTAAACGAGTTTAAAAGTAAATCTTCATCAAAATTTTACTGATTTTGTCACTTTATTAAGAATTTTAATTCGTCATATTTAAAAGTTTTATATTCTTTCTATGTATTTGAAATGAAAAACTTAATTTACTTTTTAAGGAATATATTTTTCTTAATAAATTAGACTATATATGTACTTTCCAAACTTCGGTGAAATAAAGTTGTGGAACAATTTACACGTTAAAAGCGCTTCTGCTACTCGCGATCTTCGAGCTTTATATACAGTTAGACTATGTTTCTAAATTGACTTGAAAATTTGTTTTAAAAGGTAAATTTCTATATTCTAGATTCACGGTACCATATAAAGTGTGAAGAAATGATTCTACACCCCTTGTTAAATAAATAATACATCAGAGATGGGATTAGAACGGAAATGTGTATTATGAGCATCTTGGGTCTAACAAAAATATTAGTTGAGGTAAGTACTGTGAGTCTAAAAATGGTGGTTGACGAAAAATAACTAGAATTTAGCAATAGAAAGCGCATTGCCTTCCATCACCATGATGTACTGCTTTTTTGCAGACAGCAAAATTGTTTCAATTTGGAAAGGATTTTTACTTCTACCGCTATTTTCATCAGAAATAGCAGCCTCTAATTACCATTTATTCTTCTTTTTACGAAATTCGCTTAAGCGTTATATTTCAATAATTCAGATGCAAATGCATTTGGAATAATTTTTTACGGGGAAAGAAAGTGAGAATAGAATTATCTTCTTCGGTTTTTCGACGGCCGGTCTAAAGTTCTTTTCGCACTAATTTTACTTTTCTCGATTCAAAACCATCAACGAGACAAAGAAATGTGCGGACCGAAGAGAATATTGCTGCTGGAGCGCGAAGTATTGAAGAAGAAGCCGAAAAGTTGATTCGTCGTCGTTCTTAACTTGTTGGCCTTTGTCCTTCAACTACGTGGAAAATTTTATGTAAGGATCTTAGCTTACATGCCTATAAAATATAGCTCGTGCAAGAATTGAAGCCAAACGACCATATTTTGCGTCGCATTTTTGCTGATTGGGCTCATTTGAAACTGGCAGAAGATGAGAATTTTTATCAAAGAGTTGCGTTTAGTGATGAAGCTCATTTCTGGTTAAATGGCTACGTCAATAAGCAAAATTGCCGTATTTGGAGCGAAGACAGTCCTCAAGCCGTTAACGAATCACCATTACATTCATTAAAATTGACTGTTTGGTACGCTTTACACGCTGGCGGCATCGTCGGTCCTTATTTCTTTTGAAATGAGGAACGAGCTGCCGTTACGGTGAATGGCGAGCGCTATCGAGCCATGCTGACAGAATTTTTGTTCCCAAAAATTAATCAGCTAAACATCGACGACATTTGGTTCCACTAACACGACGCAACTTAACATACAGCGCGCTTAACAATCGATTTATTGTAAAATCAATTTAGTCACAACTTTATTTCCAGAAGTGGTCCTGTTCGCTGGCCCCCTCGGTCGTGCAATTTAACGCCTCTGGATTACTTTTTATGGGGCCATGTTAAGTTATTGGTATATGCCAACAAACCAGCAACTCTTGAAGTATTGGAAGCCAATATTCAAGCCACCATTAATGCCATGCTGCCAGATTTTTTGGAAAAAGTAGTCAAAAATTGGACTGATCGAATGAACCATGTAACTCGTAGCCGCGGCGGACATATGCCGGAAATCATATTTAAAAAATAATTGCCATGAAATTATCTACCAGATTATAATAAAAAAAATTTCATTCCAACAATATTTCTATTTTGTATTATCATTTTAAGTTCTCAAGCTCTTAAAAAAACACCCGATAGATAAAATTAATACGTTAAATTTAAAAATACAATTAACGATTAAGTAACCTTTCAATATGTATTTAAATATGCCAAAGGTTTTTTGAAGTTCGTTGTACTAATGCGTAACAATAAGCGAGAGACCGTTCATAACACGCCGTTCCATAAGTTTTAGCTTAAGCTTGGCTTGAAATCTCGTTGGGTAATTATGTGTAAAAAGGTTGTATTAAAGCTGTTAAAAAATTGTTTGATGAATATTTTACATTAAAAATAAATTACGTAAGGTAAGCAGTTTTTATTTTGAGTTATTAAATATTAGATAAGTTTATGGGCATGTGAATTAAGCATTCAGGTGAACTAAAATTATAAATTTGATAGCACTAAAGCGTACTGGTACAGATCTCATGAAAGAAATTTATTTTTAAAGATAATTTAACGCGACTTATTTAGTTACAATAAATAATTAACACTGCCTTCATTTATCTTCTCGAAAATTAGCCTAGAAAAATTTTATCAGTATAATTGCCGCTGCGATTTTATTGAAATTCCATGGATGGTCTGTATTTTTAGTCTAACATGCTGGACAAGGCTGTGAAATGAAAATAAAGAAAAGAACTCTGTGGTTTGAAATTGCGTTTATTTCTCACCATATTGATCAAATTCAAAACTCCGAAATTTGTTAAAATAAGGATCCAGTTTAACACCAAGTTTGTTAAAAATTTCGACCTGCAAGATATTTTTTAAGACATGAAAAAAACAGTAATTCGAGGGTTCTAAATCCGGCGAATAAGGCGAGTACGGCAATAAATGGAAGTCTAATTCGTAATTTTTGCCACTGTATTAAAACAACACCTGTGTTGGGCACTGCATTGTCCAATTTTTTGTTTTAATTTGTTTAAAGAATTCGCATAATATATGTCTGTGATGGTTTAGATTTTGGAAGGAATCCAATTTACAGCCTATATCCAGAGTAGGCAAGCCAATACCTTTCCTGCATACGGAACAGCTATGGCCTTCTTTAAGGGAGAAAAACCACTATGCCATCATTATTTAAATGATTGTTTTGTTTCGAACAGATAAAGATAGCAAAGCCTCATTTTCAGTGATAAATGGACGCATAAAATCTACCGTGGTTTTTCGAAAACGCTTCATGGTCTGAAAATTACATCGCTACTACTTTTTGATCAACACTGAGTGGTCCAGTAACAATTTCGCGAACAGCTTCTTCATACAAAGTGTATGATGCACGTTATTTAAAGATGTTTACAGCCAATATCTTAGATTTTTCACACTTTTAACAGCACAATATGCGCTTTTTCAACAAATTTCGTAAACTGATAGATTTTGAACGTCCACTATGTGATGCATCTTCGTAGTTGTATAACTACGTTTATACTTACGAACCCATTTAACAACGGTGAAAAATGAAGGAACTACATAGGTTGTTCAGACCAACCTCCATCTCATTATGAATATTTGTTGGTGATAAGCTTTTAAGAAGTATTTAATTGTGAATTTCAACACTATTTCATCAAAAATTACGAAACCCTCTTAATTAAGTAGTTGCCACAATGAAAATAATAGGTGTACTAATCCAAAATTCAACAGCTGATGTTGTTAGGAAGAAAACTTGCGGGCACAGCATAAAAGCAGTCTGAAACTACGTCCGTCATTCCATGGATATTTCAGCTCACCCCCGTATGTGGTGATTTTATTACTTGTACAAACTAGCTTTGCCTGAATTTGTATAGAAATAATCTTTTGGATTTGTTAGTGGACAAGTTTATCTAATTCGCGCTCACTAATTTCTGATAAATTGTCGGAAAACTTTTATATAATTATTTCTCAGAGTTTCAATATATACCAACTTTCTAATGCATTTTATTATGCTTTTGCAAGGGGCGTTTTTTTTTTAAGATTTGGTGGCCATATTAAGTGTTTTATATTATTAAAATCTCTGAGAATTAATAGTCAGAAGTAATAAAATTTGTTACCACCAAAAGTAACAGTTGAACACGAACTTGAATTTATCAGAAGCTATCGAATTTGGTGTTCGAACATTTTGTCTATTTATTTCATTATTAAATATTTTTCGCTTCTGCTGCTCTTCGAAAGATTTAAATTCTGATGTTGGTGCCAGTGTTTTAGAAAATGATTTACTTCCAATGAGAATGTCAAAAGTCACTTGGCTTAAATTTTTGCAGGTAAAGATCTGAAGTTTCACAAGCACAGAATCATACTACTATCAAAAAGATGACAAAATACGGCGTGTTTCAAAAAGAATATACGTGTTACAAAGTATTATTTTGTCCAAACTATCGATCGCTGCGCCTCGGCTCAGCTATTGGAGAAACGAATATATAGTTTAGTTTATTTAATAGCCACTAGATGTCAGTTGTCTTCTGTTTTTCTTGATTACAGTACAAAGACGTTTCAGGTTGAGATACCAAATTGATCCTCCGAATGGGTGGAACATTCGCAGATGGTATCGACAGTTTGTAGATACAGGATGTGTATGTAAAGGAAAGAGTCGTGGCCACCCTCGTGTTTCTGAAGAAAATATTGCATGAATTCAAACTGCTTTCCTTCAAAATCAACTCATCGTGCCAGTCGGGAGTTATAACTGCCTAGAACAACAATTTGGCATGTATTGAGACGTCGGTTGGTTATGAAGCCGTACAAGTTACAGTGTTACAAGCTCTGCTTCCTGATGGCAAACGGAAATGTGTGGAATTTCGTAACAACACTTTCGCCCAACGCATCGTGTTGAGTGATGAAGCAACTTTCCATGTTAGTAGTCTGCTAAACAAACACAATGTCCGAATTTTGAATCTACAGAACCCACATGCGGCCAGTGTTTTGTGCGATATCCGATCATCTGTTTACGGCCCATTCTTCTTTGATGGAAACACGGTTAACGTTCAGCAGTATCTCGCTATGTTACAAAACTGGTTGTTTCCGGGGCTGCACGAAGACAACTTCATTTCTCAACAAGACGGGGCACCCCCTCACTGGAGTCGCCTAGTGCGTGAATATCTGAATGCAGCTCTACCGAACCGTTGGATTGGTCGTCAAGGAGCTGGCGACTTAGCATGTCTCAGCTGGGCTCCACGGTCACCGGATTTTACACCCTGTGACTTCTTGTGGGGTTTCGTGAAAGACAACGTTTATGTAGCACCACTCCCACAGAACCTGGAAGAGTTGAAGAACCGGATCCGTACTGCCATAACATCAGTGACGAAGGACGTGCTTGCCCAAGTATTGAAGGAATTTGAGTATCGATGTGATATTGTTCGTGTTGTTGATGGAGGACATATTGAACATCTGTAATCTGAACTTGAGAGGTTCGTAAGTATGTGTGTAAAGTTTCATATTCGTATACGCATATTCTTTTTGAAACAACCTGTATATTAGACCAAAATAGTCAATATTGAAAGGTTTGTGTTTTTAAATTTCCACATTGAAGTTTCGATAGAATAAATTTTTTTAGAATTGATATATTTATTTATTCGACATAGTTCGAAGAATACCGTTTATAACCTGTATACTATAAAAAAATTGTTGTTTATTTCCACGAAAAAAGGCGAAATTACTTTCCGAATAACCCAATATAAATAGTGAACAAGAAAAACTCCAAATAAATTTTCTGAACTTGAAAGTTATGTCGTTGTATTATCTGAAGAATTCTGTGAAGATCAGAATAAGTGGTGTCAACTACAACCGAAGGTGTCATATCTGGCGAATATAGTGGGTACGGTAATACATCTCATTCAAGCTCACGGCCTCGGGCGAGTCATAAAATTTGTATATACGTTATCATGGAACTATACCTTTTCTGTTAACTAATTGCGACTGCTTCTATTTCATAGAATTACGAAATTTGTCCAATGGTAGTATATTTCCGGAATAATTTTGGAAATATCTGGTAAAAATTCGTAAAAAAAAACAATTACCTTGAAATCCTATCAAACATTACTTTTTTAAAACAATATCGGTTGGCGAAGTGCTTTTGATGAACTCATCTTTTCTATTCTATGATTGTTTCAACGCAGACGATTATAGAAATGCACTGTCAGAAACAATCCAGTTTTCATGTTCTGTTCGTTTTAGAAATACATAATTCTCTTTGTGTTTTAGTAACAAATAACACACAAATGTCTGATTTGTCTTGTTGATATGAAACCTAGTCGTTCCACATGAACAGTTGATAAATTTAATCTCGTAAAAGTTTCTCGTATTATTATTCGGCAATTTCATTCAATCAGTATATAAAGGTGTATTTATTTTGTTCTCTTTAGCTTCAACCGATCTTTTAGAACGAGGTGCATCCGTGATATTGAAATTATCAAAACGAAATTTTGCAAACCAGTTTTGGCATTGACGTGTTCTCCATACAGTTCACACAATTTTTTCCTTCGACTGCGTTTTTATCTGTTCGGTAAGAAAAAAGTAAAATATGCCAAAAATGATCCTTTTTACTTTTCATTTTCAAAATCACGAAAAACCGACAATCAGAACTTATTCTTTATAAATAAACCCTGAAATGTAAGTTATTAAAATATATAATGACGATAGGCTTTACAATGAAATTGACTGATTAAAAATACAACTAAAAGTCTTGCGAAGAAAGCACAACTACTTTACAAAAAGCCCAATAATATTGATGTTTTGAAGAATGTTTTTCTAAATAACATACTGAGAGACAAGAATTGAGAAACGTTCGAGAAAATTCCAGTTCCAGAACAAGAATATTCGTGTCTCGTCAGGGTTATAAGTAGCCGGGATCATTCGTGATCGTCATTAGCGATACTGACATTGATACGATATTAGTAATCAGTGTTAATTATAAGACATTTATAATTAGTGTTTTGCGATTATTTATTAGCAAAGTTGTAGATAGAAGGCAAAATAAATTATTATAAAATTGATTTTATTGTCGCCAAAAAAGCACATCGAGAAATATGTAATAATACATTAGAAATAATTCAAAATGAGAGCATTAGCTTCATGTTTGACACTTAATGGTTGTCAATTGTATTCAATTATACTTTTAGACAAGTTATATAATATTTTGTAAGTTTCTTCTTCAAGAAGCCGTCTCTCTGGCGATGTTACAAATAATGAACATTTTCTGTAAAAATCTATAATAGTGTAGGCCTTCAATACTACATTCAGTAGCAGCTTGTCATACCAAATTCAAGCTGTGTGCAGCGTATGAAGCAGATTTTGATAAATTGTTCTCAAATCTTTGCTCACACCGCGGTATAAATATTACTCATCTTTTCTATTATACCTTTCAATTGGAATAAACATAGAAAATCTTAAATAGTTGTTTATTTTTAAGAGCACAGCATAATATTATTGTCGATTAACGAATGTGGTTTGTATCTGGTGGCCAATTAATACTAAGTTTACAGTAGTTGAGATATTTTACTTCTGATATGATTTGATCTATCATTGTAGATCTCGATACATTTATAAATTCATCTCGTATTTTTCATAAGTAAGACATTTTACCTTTATGATGACTTTTATTTTCGAATATGATCTCCAAGAGAAGAATCAAATTCGAATAATAAACCAATGTACCAAAAAAAATCAATTTTTGGGATAATTATGTTTATTAGAGTCCTTGCGATAAGGTAACTTCTTTTGAGTAAGATATTCTATAATAGCAACCACCATCTTTAAAAACTTCAACCCGGTACATTTGCCTTACTTAATGAGAGAAATTCAAGAAAAATATTTTGTTGATAAGTTTTAGTAAACAAAGATGTGATGCCTGGTGTCTAGCTGAGGCCCACGAAAACATTAATACGCCTCTGATTTAGAGAGACCATTTCCTAGCGTATTATAAATACGGTAAATACATTTGAAAAAAAACAGTTTAACTGGTGACAAAATCAAAGCCCATCTTTTAGGAATTATCGAAAAAGAGATAGAAATACAAGGGCGGTATATGCGTTGTCATCACGACAAATTGCCGGATAATTGAATATAAACTGTACAGCCGTTATAAAAAATAATTTTCAACGCTTTTTTAAGAGAAAATCAATTTTTATGTTAATTTGAGTTTTATTTCGGTTTGAGAGGGGATATTTTTTTATTTCTGGATTGTATGTTTTATATTTTCAAATTATACGCTCTTACGTTCTTTTTTATGCGGAATATTTCCCTTTAAAGAGTTTTATTTAGTTTCGATATGAAGAGTTTATTTATAGTCATAGCAGAGGAACGAGGTAAATATGGACTAGGGATGTTAATATGAGCTACTAATGAATAGATGTAAAATCTGCAATATAAGATTCTCTCCCCTATTATTAAAAAAAAATACAAGGATAATGTTGGCGGAAGATGGCGCTAATAAAGTTTGTTAAACGTGCGT
The DNA here is from genome assembly GCA_031893035.1 of Dermolepida albohirtum. Taxonomy (NCBI): domain Eukaryota; kingdom Metazoa; phylum Arthropoda; class Insecta; order Coleoptera; family Scarabaeidae; genus Dermolepida; species Dermolepida albohirtum. The sequence continues at coordinate 8,220 of JAVIWB010000225.1, read as the reverse complement.
TATATTTGTAGAAACTTTCGCAAGGTAAGGCTTTAGTATTTTTCTCAATTAAGCATTTGTTTTTGGAAACTATGTAGAGTAGCTAGTAACTGAAGCTTAAAGCCATTATACATAAAGAAATGTAGTTAATATGGGTTACAACAATGCCAGTAAGCTATATTTGAGTGCGACAGTTATTAAATAATGTATTTTTCTTTTACTATAGAATGCCAAAATGTAAGAGGATAATGAGAGAAGGAAGACATGTATGACATAAGATCAAATAGGCATCTAAAAAGCTTCTAAACTTTATAAAATACACTGCATCTACACTGCAGCCATATGCCAAAAGCGGATTTAACATCTAACCATGACGTAAGAGCAAAACAAAGAAAACTTCTATTAGGAGCACTACATTTTTCTAATGGAGTCAAAATTTTATGGCTAAGAAAATCTTAGATACGACATATATCCTTGCAATAAAAAACAATGGTTGAAATGTTATCGGAAGCGAGAAGATAATAACATTTTATCCATAAGACACTCATCAAGTGCCTCCTCGTTGCACGCGCAAAATGATTTAATAAAGAAAACGAATATAAAAAATGTGATTACACATTAGATCAAATTTTCAATGTTGTTGAAACAGGTTTAACAATTGTTCAAAACAAAGTGTTACATGTTATAGAACACAAAGGAAAACAGCAAATTTCTTCACTTGACATCCGACTCCATTGCCAGCGCCCGCACAAGTAGATGGATTCAAGCGTATATTTTCGATCAATGATTCAAACATTCTACTAAATTCATAAAACCATTTGAAAATTCATCAACTCAATATTGGACGGACACTAAGAATAATTGCATCACTATCATATATCTTATCTTCTTCACTGCATAAATAAATTACGGCCTTTAGATAAAACATTTATGGGAGTTCAGAAAAGTATACTACAGCGAAGAAATCAGAATGTGGATTCGTCATAACGAAGCCAAAGCAGAGGAAATAGTTGTCAAATTGTTAATGGCTTTCGAACAAAACAAATTTATAGTCGAAGCAAATCAATTTTCTCAGGTTTTGACTTTAGCAGTTTATATAGAAGCTGAAAAAATTAACAATGTTCAGGTATAACGACAATGATGTTGGACATAAGAGCATCCAGAAACTTCCTGACTTAGAACTAAAAAAGTCTTCATAATTAAACAACTGGCAACAACTCCACATTGTATTCTCAGAACTAAATTTTAAAGGGTTTTCTAATAGGGACTTGACAACTTTTAATTCAATTTGTGAACGCACTCTTTCACTAATCATCGAACTGTCACTGTCAATTTATTCAGTAAACTTAACATTTTTATCATGGTAAAGTACACGAACGAACAACGTCTGCAAATTATAAAAATTTACTACAGAAAGTCGGAGTCAGTGACCGCTACTTTAAGAGCGTTAACTCCGATTTTCGGTCGTAATTCTCGCCCTAGTAGACAGGCAGTAACAAGTTTAGTGCAAAAATTTGAGTCTACATATTCGTTGTGATGTTGCCTTGCCAGTGAGACAACGGGTTGGTCGAAGTGTCGAAAATATCGCTGCCGTTGAAACGTCCGTAGCAAATGATCCAAATCAGTCAATTCCACGGCATTCTCAAGAGTTGGGCATCGCCCAGACCACTTTATGGCGAATTTTGCGTAAGGATCTTGGTTTACACCCATACAAGATCAAGCTGACTCAAGAATTGAAGCCGATGGACCATTTGAAGCGACGTACGTTTTCCGATTGGGCTCTGGAAAAGATGCGCCAAGATGATCAATTTCATCGCAAAATCATTTTCAGTGACGAAGTTCATTTTTGGCTCAATGGGTTCGTCAATAAGCAAAATATGCGTTATTGGTCGGGTGAAAATCCACATGTGCTTCATGAAACACCACTTCATCCACAAAAAATAAGTGTTTGGTGCGGTTTGCATGCCGGCGGCGTCATAGGGCCATATTTTTTTGTCGACGATAATGATCGTCACGTTACTGTGAATGGTAATGGTTATCGTGCCATGATTACCGATTATTTTTGGCCCTAATTGGAAGATATAGACTTGGACAACATGTGGTTTCAGCAGGACGGTGCCACAAGTCACACAGCACACGTTACAATCGATTTATTGAAGAGTAAGTTTGATGAGCGTGTTATCTCAAGAAATGCACCAGTCGATTGCCCACCCCTTTCATGCAATTTAACGCCTCTAGACTTTTTTTTTGGGGCTACGTCTAGTCATTGGTCTATGCCAACAAGCCGACAACTTTGGAAGAGCTCAGACTCAACATTGAACGCGGAATAGCAGCCGTTTCGGCCGAATTGTGTGGCCGAGTCATCGAAAATTGGGTCCAACGAAACGACCGCTGCAAACGTGCCCGCGGTGGCCATATGAACGAAGTCGAGTTCCATTCATAAATGTTTTGATTGTACTTCAACCCGATAATAAAGTTTTTGAAATATCTCAAATGGTCTGCATTTTATTTTGAAAAAAGTTGTCAAGTCCTTATTGGAAAACCCTTTACAAATCAAATCATATTTATCAGAATCCACATCTTTAAAGAACAATATAATGAAAAATTACAAAAAGGAGGAGCTAGATACTTCTTTTAGCAGATCACCATGGCCTTCAACGTCTTCCAATTCATTCTTTCGTATTGCAAAAGAACACAACCAATCGAGGACGTAAAGCAATTAGTTGCTCGGTCGTGATATCTTCTCCATGCAAGGAAGACTTGTTAATTTAACTTCAAAAAGCCAAGTCTTCTAAAGACAAAATTTTAAAAGGAAAAGGACAACTTAAGGAAATAATTATTTAGCTCAGGATCGGACGAATATATTTCAGATGCAGATTTTACATCAAAGGACGGCAATGACCATAGCAACATGGTTTTCCCAGTGGACAGGTTAAGCTACATTACTCAGCTGCCCAGTGCATAATATATTCTAAACAGGTAATGTACAAATTAACATTATTATATAAAATACAATTTAATTAAAAAAGTAAGTCGTCGAATAATACATCTGCGTTGCCCGTAATGAAACAATGGTGTCTAATTATGATACATGAAAATTAGAGGTGATGACATAAATTTTTATTCCATGCCGATTGCAATTGTATTTGCTTGTGGTTATCACGCATTTATGTAGCTTGTAGATGTATTCATCGCGTGTCGTTCTATACACGTGGGTTGTATTTTAAGTTTTGCATATAAAACTGGAATAAAAGATAGCTTTTAAAGACTTCGTTGTGTGTCGACGTATTCTCCACGAAGATTAATTCACTTTTACATGTGTTCGAACTAACTCTGGAAGCGGTTGTTCCACTCGTTTGTTGGTATAGCTAAAATTGCGCTTTTGAAGACATCAACTGCTCCTTCTAACGACTGGAACCTTTGACCACGCAGTCCGTTCTTGAGAATCGGAAAAGTAGAGAAATCTTTGAGACTTACGTCCGGAGTGTACGGAGGATGGTCCAACAATACGACGTTTTGTTGTGTTAAAAATTCAATTGTCTCGCGCGCTGTGTGCGAACTTGCATTATCTTGGTGGAGGATGATTCGCCGTTCGGGGTTGGTTGTTCGAAGCTCAGCGATAACTCGCTGCAAACAAGTGGTTGTATACCAATCGGCAGTAACTATTCTTTGATCTTGTAGAGGAATTGTTGCTACATGACTTGCTTTCGAGGCAAATATTAAACCATCTTTTTGGAGACACTTCGAGAACGAGTGATTTTTGTTTGCTTTTCTTCACCTTGGAACACCCAAACAGACGACTGGCGTTTATTTTCTGTCTCGTATGAGTAAATCCAAGATTCGTCACCACTAATAATGTTGTACACGTTTTTATAGTTTCTGGCATTGAAGTGATCTAGAGTTTTTTTGATACCAATTCATCGTAGCTACTTTCTGTTCTTCGGTCAACAGATGTAGTATCCAACAAGAAACTAATTTTATACATGCAATTCCTTATGCAAAATTTTTTGAATTGAGTTCTTCGAAATCTCCAGTAATGCTTCAATCTGGATATGTCACATGTCGATCTTCGTTGATGATCTTGCGCACAGCATCGATGTTTTCCTGAGTGCTTGCCGTTTTTGGTAAACCTGCTTTTGAACCGTTGATAAGACTAATCCGTCCACGTTTGAATTCTCCACACCAATGAGAAATTGTTGACTGATGTGGTGCTTCAGCGCCGAAAACAGAAACCAACTCGGCGAGGCAATTTTGTTGAGATAATTGTCTTCGAAAATTATAAAAAATTATTCCGCGAAAGTGCTCTCAGTTTAATTCCATTTTTCAACTAACTTGTCGATTTTGACAGTTCGGTGTAGCTACAACACTACACGTATCGCACTGAAACTTTAGATTTAGGTTAACTAAAGATGGAGGTTAATTGTTAATATTGACATTTGATTAGTGGCGCGCTCTAGGTCCCACTATGCAAAACTTAAAAAACATCCCACTTATACCACTTATACCTCTTGTGATAATTATAGATTTTTGAAAATAGCACATATTTAAATTTTTTGTCTAAATGTAAGTCAACAGGGGGGTTATATTTCGATAACATAACGGTTAGTAATGAAAGAAAACCATTCTAATTATGAACAAATTCAATTTGGAATGAGTTTGCTGAACTTAAATAAATGTTAATTGCTTCTCGTTTGAAACGATATCTATTGTTTTTGTTAATTAAGTTAATCTTTTGTAATTGTTATTACTTTAGTGATAAATTAATTATTTATAACTGCATTATATATATATGTATGTATGTATGTATGTATATATATATATATATATATATATATATATATATATATAATGACATTAGAAGTGTTACACCTAGAAGGACCTCTGACAGCCATCATGCATGCCTAGTCAGAATCGCGATTCGTCGCTGAATACGACATTATGCCATTCTGCTTCCCAATGCTGCCGTTCTCTGCACCAGTCCAAACGTCAGAGGGTAAGACGCCGTCGTGGAGAGCGACGTGATATTGGATTTGCTGTTGAGAGGCATGTGCACAGGACTGCTGGAGTAATGGTTTGGGGGGCTATTGCATATGGAAGCCGATCACCTCTTCTGTTTATTCGGGGCAGTATGACAGCTGCGCGTTATGTTGATGATGTCCCACAAACCACTTTATTGCCTTATCTAGATGGCCGTCCACACGTCCTTTTTCAGACAACGCGCGGCCACATATTGCTCGTCGTACTATGGACTTTCTACGAGAAGTTGGCGTTAATGTTTTGCCGTGGCCACCCCGTTCACCGGATTTAAATCCCATCGAACATGTGTGGGACATAATGGGGAGAAGACTGACCAATTTGAACCATCCTCCACAAACTCTGGCACAGTTAATCCACCAAGTTCAAGTTGCTTGGAACGAGGTGCCACAAGCAGACATCGACCATCTTATTTTGTCGATGCCTAGACGTGTACAGGAGTGTCTACAGCTACGGGGTCGCCAAACACATTATTGATTTTTTTTCAAATTAATGTTAATAAAATTTCTTGGAAATCTGATCGTTTCATTCTTGACTTAAGCTTATCACATTACCAAAAAATCACGTCCAGGAAACTATTCCTTCTAGGTGTAACACTTCTAATGTCATTGAGTATATATATACAATATATATATTTATATATATTTAATAATTTGCTTTATTATTAGTGAATTAAACACAATTTCCCTTTGAAAAATGAGTAGTATAAAATAACTTAAATCCAATATTACTTTTGAATTAAGTGAACACACTTTCGCATATCTGTTAATTGGGTTTCCAATTTTCAACTTAAGCTTACGAATTTTCTACTTATTACCATTCAATTTACTTTGAAAATAAACTTTTTTACCAGGAAATCTCTCAAAACTTAATTTTCGATTCCTTTTCGACCATGACTTGCATCCAGGATGAGTAATATATTGGGTTGGCAACTAAGTACTTTCGGTTTTGTAGTATAAAATAAAACACTTTTTTTTTAAACAAAGAATAGTTTTTAATCAATTATATATTTTTCATTTTGCTCAATAACCTTTTGCCATCTTTCTTTCAGCTGCATGATTCCGCGCTCATAAAATTTCTGGTCCTTATCAGCAAAAAACTGAACCAGGTGCGAGTGAAGGTCATCGTCATTTGTGAAAGTTTTACCATTCGAAGAATTCTGCAAACTTCGAAATAAATGGTAATCATATGGTGCTAGATCAAGGCTGTATGGGGGATGTGGCATCACTTCCCAGCCAAGCTCCAATAGTTTCCCACGAGTTGCCAAAGAAAGATGTGTGAGGCCTTGCATTATCTTTGTGGAAAACTACACCTTTCCGATTAGACAATTCTGGCCGTTTTTCTTTGATTGCTTCATCCAGTTTTATTAATTGTTGACAGTAAACATCAGAATTGATCGTTTGGTTCCTTGGAAGCAGCTCAAAAAACACAACACCTTTGCAATCCCACCAAACTGACAGCATGATCTTTTTTGGATGCAATTCAGCTTTCGATGTGATTTGAGCTGGTTTATCGTGTTTGCTCCATGATCGTTTTCGAACTATGTTACTGCACAGGACCCATTTTTCATCACCAGTGATGATTCTTTTTAAGAAAGGGTCGGTTTCATTTCGTCTAAGGTGCATATCGCAAAAGTTGATTCTTTGTATTAAATGAATTTCTTCCTACTGAAGTTGATGATGACCAAATCATCAACTTCAGTAGGCCGACCAGAACGTTGCTCATCTTTGAGGGAAAAATCTCCAGAACGGAATTTTTTATACCAATTCTGACACGTGCGCTCTGTTAAGCAATTAGCACCATAAACTGCACATATCTTTTTGTGAGCCGCAGCAGCTTTCTTTCCTTTACGGAAATAAAATAGTAAAATATGTCGAAAATGTTCGTTTCTGCACTCCATTTAAAATTAACCCACAACTAATAGCTTTAATAAAAATCACGCACTACTTGCTTCTGAAGTTACGTCAATGTGACTAGTATCACGCGACAAACGGTAAAGTACAGCACTAACATACGTTATACAAAAAATAAAGCAACGCTCTCTATCAGTAAAAACCGACAGTACTTAGCTGCCAACCCAATATTACTCATTTTGAAATTAAAAAAATATATGTTTCAATATTGTTAAGAAAATACTATACCGTGAATATATTTTATAATGCAACATGCACATACATACACTAGTTGCTAGAGTAACGTAATAATGAAATGACAGCAATGTATTTTAGCGTGTATTTTATTTTGCAACATAGGATGTCAAAATAAGTTACTCTATTTTTGAGGTATGTATAGTGTAGAAGAAAAACTGTTATTAGTGAACTGGTATAACTCGAATATGAGTTTGAGGAGAGTAGCAGATTTGTTTCAAATTACATATCCTGACCGTCCAAGACCGAGTCCAACTACAATAAGTAGGTTAGTACAGAAGTATAAAAATAATGGATGCATCGTTCCTAACAGTGGCGGCTCGTGAGTATTTGACATGGTGAGGCAGATAGAATAATAAATATTCAAAATTGTTTACAATTGATTAATAAACTCTATATACCTACTACATATAAAAACAGTTTATATATATTTATATATATATATATATATATATATATATATATATATATATAGGGCTTCCAGTACAAACAGGGCTGCCAGACGTGATCTGAAAAATCAAACAAATTCTAAAAACATTAATCAAAAATAAGCCCTATTTTTATAATATAAAATTTAATAATATAACAAATATATACATATATATGTATATATATAAATCAACAACAATCCAATAACAAAATTTCAAAATTACATGCAAAATGAAAATATTTTAAAATACAGAGAATTTCCTTTATTGGCATTGCACGTAGAATTACATTTAATTGATTTTACTTCTTGTATAGCAAAGGTATCCTCCGGTTTTTTGTGTTAGCAAAATAATCAATTACATCATTATAAAATCGTTCATCCCTCGTCATCGTTTTAACCAATTCCTTTTCGATTGCAATTAGTGCACAGTTACTAAGTCTTTGTTGTCCAATTGTATTTCTAACATACGATTTTATACGATTCAATGTGGAAAAACTTCGCTCAAACGCACGTGCAAGTTACCCGTATGGTAACTACTATACTTAGCAATTTAAAAAGTTCTGGCATAAAGAAAGGCTAACTTTTGTTCGTGCATAAATCTTAACATTTCACATGGTGTTTTAGAATTAC